>CAUYON010070804.1:0-21745 GCA_963573935.1 Arctocebus calabarensis | reverse complement strand
TGAGGAGACACCTGTGCCTTGGTGTCTCCTTCACTTCACACTTAAGACTAAATGTGGAACCCCCATCTCCTATGCCTAGGTCAATTTCCTGTGAATTTCCTAGGCCTCAATCCCATGAATGGACTGTATCCATTCATGGATACATTCATTCACCTTGCCCCTGGTGGAAGGGACTGTATTCATTTGTTTCCTGGCCAAGGAACCCATACACCTATATATACCCTGAGACTAAAGGCCTAAAGGAGGAGACGGAGAAAGACTGGGAGAGAAATGGAGAGAGCTTCTCTCTCCCCACTAGAATTTTCTCCCTCTAACAGATGCCTTAATGTTTTCTGTATTCTTTTCTTTCTTTTCTGTGAATAAATTCTGTCTTACAAAAATTAAAAAAAAATAAAAATAAAAATAAAAAAATAAAAAACAAAAAAAAAAAAAGAAAAAGAATTGTCCATTCCTTATTTTAAAAATACTTTAGTTTTCTTTTCTTTTTTTTTTGTTTGAGAGAGAGTCTCACCCTGTCACCCGACCTCAAACGCAAGAGATCCTCTTGCCTCAGCCTCCCAAGTAGCTGGGATTATAGGTGCCCACCACAACACCCAGCTAGTTTTTCTATTTTCAGTAGACAGGGGATCTCTCTCTTGCTCAGGCTGGTCTCAAACTCCTGAGCCCAAGCAATCCACCTGCCTTGGCTTCCCAAATACTAGGATTACAGGTGTGAGCTACCGTGCCCAGCCCAATGCTTTAGGTTTTCAATGGTGAATATTGCATTGAATTAATATATTTATCCTAAGTTTTTACATTAGGAAGAACCAGTTAATTAATTCATTCCTTTCTGGAGAAGACAAACAAAAAAATCAAGCATTTTTTTGTCCTTCTAGTAGGAAATCTGATATGCTTTTTGGTATCCAACATCCCATCCTACCAAGCCCCCAGTAATTAGCTGCTCTCAATATTTATGCATTAACACACAAACGCCAAATATATGCTCTAGTGCCTTGGTTAGTATTTAACCTACGCTTTGTGAGAATGCCTCACACTGACCTTTTTTACAAATCTAATAGAAAACCCAGAGGAATGTGGAAAGATATCAAACAAACAATCCCCCAAACCAAAATCTTACAGCAGACCAAATAAGCCTTAGCACAGCTCCTGTCCCTACATTACATCACCCCTCTAATGACAGAACAGTGCAATCCATGTATCTCCTTTATATTTATGTCGGTTCAGCAACAACATACTAGTTCAGCAACTAACCTGGCCTCTATCAGATTCCGTAGAAAATTAGCAGAGAGCAGACTTGATTTGACACAAATCTCCTACAGATGTCTAAATTACTTAAACACAGTTTAATATTTGCTAGTTAAGACCATGATTCAAAAATCACTGATTGTGTAAAAAAAAAAAAAGAGCATAGTTTTTAAAAGCAATATTAATAAAATGAGATGAAATGTATAAAGTTGCTTTCCAAACTATATGTTATTATACAATTTTTTCTTTTGCTTCCTTAAATTAGAAGAAGGTCCTTGTAGCTATGTCTTTTAAATTCCCTATAATTCTGCAACTCCTACTAAGGCCCCTATTATAGTATAAATATTCAGCTGGAAAAAGAGCTGCCATAAAGCATTTCGTTAATTGGTGCAAAAGATTATATTGATTGAATAATCTGTGTAATAATTCTTTGATACCCTAGTTGAATTTGCACGTGTGAATGAGAATATGAAAATCTGTGTTTTCTAAAAGCCGCCTTGACCAGCATCTAGACAAGGAAGAGAAACCAAGAACTATTTCTGCAGGTGGCCACATGAAGCTAGCTGAAGCAGAACAGCATGTGAGCGCTAACCACTATTTCTGGTACCATGAAAGATCTGCAGAAGCTCGGTGAGGGAGGAATCTTCAGGCAAAAGATAAGTTAATATCTTTGCAAGTGATTTAGCACAAGCCTTCTCTTTTTTAGAAGATAACTTTACTGGTGACCCAAATTTGTTTTTCTCTGAAGTGTCTAGACAGGAGCAAGAGAAACTCTAAAATTAGAAATAATCACATTCTCTTTTGTGCAAAACATTGAAGTCACTTGCCTTCCCACCAGTAGACCTTATGCTTTCAGAGGGGTTAGATCTGGGAATGGTGAGCAGGGAGCTGAGATACTGGCACTGTTGAGGGTCTGCCTCACAACAATGGCACACAAATGTTTGAAGCCCAATTCAGATTCAGGAGTGTTGGGTGTATAAGACTAGGGTGCTCAGGGAGTTAGCCCCAGCTCCCTGGCATCAAGCAGTCACTGACCCTGCAGCATGCAAAAGACCTCCCTAGGCACCTCTCTCGAGTCCTCTAACTGCAGCAATGCAGTGCAACAATGGTCCACCCTTTGATAAGTCTGCTCATTACTATGTTGATCACAATCCCTTCCAGTGTGCATTTCTGTCTCCTCTGGCTTTCATTCAAGCTAAATAAGGCCACACTTAAAACTTACTCAGACAGAGACTTCATTTACACATCATAACCCAGCTGGTTCCACCCAGTAGAGTTCACAGGAGTGCTCTAGAAAAAAACAAGCTAAGGTGAGATAGAAACTAAAATGTTGATTGCTTTGATTTCACAGAGTTGCTGCTTTATCACACCAGGCCTAGAACCACCTGAAAAATAGAATACAAATACCAGTATTTACAACATCCAACGTAAAGAACGTCTCTCTATTCCCCATGAGAAGATGAAAGTTAATTCCCCATTATTTAATTTTAAGTTATTTAGAGATATTAGTTAAATAAAGGCCAATGATGAAAAGCTGCCCATATTAATCATACTTGTTAAATGAAATAATTTTATACTGCTAAAAATCTCAACATATTGAGGGTTAGTGTAACATAATCTCAGGGTTAGTGTAAAACAATGAACCAAAGGTAGGAGTCATTGAAAACATTGAAGTTGGAGAAATGAATCCTGCAAACTCCATGAAGGCAGGGCTCCGATTAGCGTTTGCCTCTGTATCCACAGCACAGGGCACAGAGCAGCATGCTTGTTGAGTGGATAGGTAGGTGGCTGGGTGGGCAAAACCTTCCAGGGGCATGGGTGTAGGAAGCAGGAGCCACACCAGCACTTCCCCCACAGTTGTTCTTTCTGCCCTGGTATCTACAAAATAGCAGCAAAGTGCAGCAGTAAAACCATTATTAGAGGTGCAGAGGTGCAGAGAAACACATAAGGAATCGATCACCTCCCTTGCTCCTTATAAACCTAGGTAACCTTGCTCCTTCTTTCCTGCTTCTGTTCCTGCTTTGAATCTCATTAGCCTGTCCGAGGACCTGGGCGCACCTGATGCACTTGGCCTCTGCCCAGTTCCTCCCAGAGTCAGCTGAAAGGAATCCTTAGCAGGGAAGAGCACAGGCAAACAATGTATCTATGAAGCTTTTAGAACTCACAAGAGCATAAGCCTGTCTTCCATTCTGTGTGTCTCTGCCCATTACTTCCAACAATGCAGTGCTTATTACACCCAGGGCAAGTGTTATTATCTGTCTGAATGTCTTTTGGGGGGGAGAGGTTAGAGACAGAGTCTCACTTTGTCGCCCTTGGTCAAGTGCCATGGCTTCACGGCTCACAGCAACCTCCAGCAGGTGGCCATGGTAAGAAACGGTTTGGCACACTCCAATACTAATATGTTTCCATGAACTTGCAGTGTATAAAAGTGCATTCTTCATAAAGTTCTTTACAATCCCCCCATGTATTCCTGACACTGAAATCTGAATGTCGATAAACTTTTATTGTGATAGTTTCATTACATCTAGACTCTTCCAAGACACAGAAATTCTTCAGGGATTACAAATACCAATACTAAGCCAAATTCTTATCCTATAGAAGCAAAGAGTATCATCAGGTCACAATTATTTACAATTTAATGTTTTGGCTCTGGGGCCTGGGATAATAGTAAAAGAGCATGCATTCCTTTTATGGAATACTTTGGGACTTTTACTGCATTGTATTGAACTTCACAGAATCATCCTGTAATTCAAGGAGAAAAGTCCCATATAGCCCCCATACTCAGAAGTAAAAGTCTAGCATATTGAATTTTGTTTTTTTAATTTCACAGGTCTTAAGAATATGTTTGGATACATTTAGACAAATTTATCTGAGTAACCAATATCCTAAGAAATGAAGATACAGAGCATTGCTAACAACCCAGAAAGTTTCCTCATGTTCCTTTCTAGTTAATCCCATGATCCCAGGTAACCACTGCTCTGATGTACATACCATACCTCTGTAGATTAGTTTTGCCTGTTGTTGAACTTCACATAAATCATGCAGTATCTTCTTTCGTGGCTGGCTTCTTTCACTCCACATACTGCATTCAAGATTCATGCAAACTGTAGCAAGTATCAGTAGTACTTCCTTTTTCAAAGCTGAATAGTATTCCATTCTATAAATTTACTACATTGTGTTTATTGGCTATTAACATCGAAGCTACTGGTTGGATAAATTAAGATGCCTCAATAAAAGGTAGCAATTCTTGTTCATTCAAATCCATAACCCAGACTTGGCTTTTGCTAATGGCCACACCCAGCACTAATGCTGATATTTAATCCTTCAGTCCTCAAAAGGATAAAAAAGGCAAGGAGAAAAACAGGAATCCCCCAAGAGTCTGAATCTAAGAAGACCGCATAGGGAACAAGAAACAAGACATATTAGGAGAGATATCTTCAACATGAACCGAAATGCTGTGCACCTTGGCTCTTGTCAAAGATTGCAAAAAGACTGAGTTAAATGTAGGTCTAATCTCTCACTATGACCTTCCTCCTTATCTCCTATTTCTTCTGACCACTGGTTAAAATTTCCTTTTTATTCCAGTAAACCTTGCTTGCTTGAGTGTTTTGAAAGATAACCCTAGCTCCAATTAATACGGCAGTGAGGGCAACGATGTACATGATTAAAAAAATATATTTTACAGCCCTTTCTTTGGACCATGGGTTAGTACACACCAAAAGAGCAATGAGGAAAGTTGAAAGAAATGATGCAATTTATTATTATGATTTCTCATCATGGAGAACGTACTCTGTCCACGGGGAAAGAACGACTTAATAGACACTATAAAAAAGTTTCTTTTGGGTCTTTGTGATTCCTCCCTCAAGGTGTTCATATCCATTTAGAGAACATACAGACAAATCTAGTCTGGAAATAAGTGATATCAAACCTTGTTTGATCCAATTAGTTAGGCATCTTTAGGTTACAACACCTTTTCTGCTGAGAAATATGGAACAAGTCACATAAAAAAGGATAACTGAACATCATACAGAGATTCCAGCAACTTATTACAAATATAGTAAATACTGTACAGTGAATAACAGTTCCTAATGAGAGATTAATTTTTAAACCAATAATATTTACAAGGTCAAATCTTTAATACTTTGATAGGTTATATATACTGTATTTTTAGTGGGTCACTCCCATATTATCCCATGCTTTGCATCTGAAAATAGGATTACTAATATTCAGAATTACTTGAACTTCAAGTTCTCACCTTACAGAATTTCCCCAGTACAGTTTAATATTATTTGTGAAGTTGTTCCTTCAGAGGAGAGGCTCCCAAACAGAGCTACTTTCATAGTTATCTAGAGAAAGTGACAGACCTCTAGGAAGTATTGACAGAGACAAGAGACAAAATCAAATAAAAGGGCAATCTAGGTTAGAAGTACACTGGGAATAACTTTAACGCAGGGAATGTCCATAGCAGAAACTAATCCAACTAGAAAAGAAGTAAAATTAAAATCTTTATAAGACTTTTTTTATGAAGGGAAAAAAAAATTAAGCGATGCCATATATACTTACCGCATTTGAAATCCTGATATCTATCTGTAGAAAATAGAATCCAATATCTAATAAATATGAATCCAAAATCTCCATTACTATTAACTTCTAAATTTCTAATAATATCACTAGATTAGCTTTTATTAAAGAATTAAAGTTTTCTCCTTATAAGGAGACTTAAATGTAAGAGTTTGTTTTATGTAAGATTTTTATCTGTATGTTCTATAATGTTGTAAGCACATTTAATATTGGTGAGGGTAAAGTGTTATGTGATATGTGATGTCATTTCATAACTTTCCAGACTATTGTGAGCCAACTGCACTTTTTATAAGAATATATCAAGTATTGTTCAGGTTGTCTGCTTTACTTCTCTTAAAAAATACCACATTTTAAAATCAAAACCCTACATATATTTTTCTATAAACATAGTTACTGAGATGTTTTTTCTCATTCTCATTTCTCAGAATATACTGAATTAAGACCAGATATTCGTGTTGGGTACAACCAAGGATTCCTTCATTTTAAGCCTTGGTTTCTTAGCCAGACTCGGTACCCTGACATACATCTGCCCAAGAACACCACAGTCCCTGACTATTCAGCTTTCTTATAATGCACTGCCAGGAGCTTCCAGGAAGAAAGCACATCTAATCATTGACAAGGTACTTCCAAGGGGCAAGTGAGTATGTTCTGTCACCAGTGAGCGCCCCATTTTCCAAGGCCACCCACCCTCTCCCACTTTTCCCCAGTCATGAGTCACCACTGTTCTTATACAGATAAGTCCAAGAGTATGAACATTTTATCTGCCATAGAAACACAAAATGGACACACTTTTCCATTATGCCTGACTCTGGAATGAAAGCCCTAGGAAGTGAGTGTAACATGAAATCATTCCTTCCGCCTCAGCAGACAGATGGACAGAGACATTCCAGTTTGTTCCAGCCTTTTGTCTTTGCAGCGTTTTTGGCATTTCCCTCAGGAAACTGGAGGTTGTGACCTAAGGTTTCCTTAGTGAACACACTTCTGTTTCCCACAGTTAACCTTACCCAGAAATGACATCTACTCTATTAGACGAGGTTTATCTTCACGTCCCAACTGTGTCCTGTGCATGTTCAATGGCATTGGAAAGCACAAATTGTGAAAGTAACAATAGGGCTACAGAGCCAACACACCAAATTATTTTAATCCCCCCAAAGATGGCAAAAATATCAAAACAAGAATTAACTACTACAGTCAGTAATTCTGTGATGCAAGTACCTTGCATTCATTTTATAGTTGGATGAATTAGTGACCAGGAAATGCAAAAACTTTCAGACATTATGAATTGAAAGTTTTTAGATAAAAACTCAGCTCATGTTCTACAACTAACAATTTCATTGATACTGTATACTTGTATGTGCTTTAGTAGATAGACTCACAGCCAAAGCACTGTCCTGAAAAAATAAAGTGATTTAATATCATCTTCCATATTCATATCCCTTCTTTCCTAATAGGTTGGTGGAAGGTCAAGAATGTATGATATTTTGAAGTTATCAATGAGTCTCATACTTTAAATTATATTTACAACCACATCATTGTGTATTATTTCTTTAAAAATCCATGTTTTAGGAAGGAATTTTTATACTTAATTTAGTTCGGCTTGAATACAATTTAAAACTCAGTTACCTTTAACTCACCAAAGTGGTACTCAGAAAGTTGGTGGTTTTCATCTCATTCTTTACTACCCTTCAATGTTAACTTATTGAAGTTTCTCTTCCTGAAAAGGACAGAGTGGTTTCTAAACAAACCACACTTATTTCACACCCTACTTAATCAAGGTAAAAATCCTTTGAAGAATGAGAGAAATTGGCCCCTATCTTTAATTCCAAAGAGCCACAAAGTCAAGTAGAAAGCCTCAATTGTTATTTTTAAAAATGCTCTTCACAAAGGTATCTTTAAAAAAATCAATTTATTAATGTTTAAAAGTTGATAAAGCTATGTGCAAAATGACCCACAAGTCAGAAACCTATTAAATATCATTTTTTTAAAAAAGGACTTTTCTTGGTATAATTGCACTGAAAACCATGCTAAAGAGACAATAATAAATTTTTATTCTTTGTAATATTTATACACATCTTCAATTACAATCTAATGAACAGCTGAACTGAAAAACTTCTGGTGTTCCCTATCAGTTAAAGTAATGCTTTTAAGGGCACAAGAGGATGGTAATTTTCTTAAGATAATACACATTCAATGCTGTTAACACAGGTTAGAAAAGAAAATCCATTAAAATGACCTCCACTGAAACAAATACATTCAAAAATCAGGAAAAGTACTTTTGATACAACAAAATACAACCATCTTGTTGCTCAAAATAAATCACACAACTCTCCAAAAAAGAATCTCAACAAAAGTGCCAAAGACAGGTGTTGTATTTGCTAGACTAAATCATTCAGAAACCTCCCTTGGTTTACAACAGTTAACCCCTGTCAATTTTCACCTTGATGTCTGTTCCTCCTATGACATTAAGGATCGTAGCTGGTGTCACAGTGATAAAGTGGACTTCCTACATCAGCACTCAGTCACAGTGAATATGAAACTGCAACACATTTCATTGAAAAGATGTTTTTTAAAAAATAAAAGTGACTTCAGGCAAATTCAAAAGCCTGATCCTCCTTACATGGAAACTTTGGCCTCAGCAAATGAAAATTGCTTTACACCCCCAAGCTGTCTTCATCTCCTCACCGCCTACCTGCTCCATAGAACCTGCCTGCTACAGATGATGGGGAAATGGACCAGGCCACCACTTCAGGTCTGATGGATGCCAGGTAGTTAAAATATAAAGTAAAAGAATTTTGAGAAGGGGAGGGAGGACGGGATACCCAAAGCATCCCCAGAGAAGCAGAAGTGCATGCTGCGTTCACTTGGGTTTGAAACTAAAGTGAAAGAAAACATCTTCTCCTCAAAGCCCAAAGAGATGCTTTCACATGGGGATATTAGTCTTTGAGGAGGGGCCAAAAAAAAAAAAAACAAAACAACCCTTAGAGGAGCTTGACAATGCTAGACCTTTGGCTCAGTGCAAAATCAAAGCTCCAAGGGGGAGAGGAAATATATTCCAGGCCGAGACCTGCTCTCCACCCTTCCCAGTGCATTGTTCACAGGAACTAACTCTACCCACCAACACCCGGCACCACCAGGTTGTTCGTACTCTCCCGCTTCCTCCCTGGCAGCAGTGGGAGCCCAGAGATTCTTCTTTCCAAACACTGGGGTGGTGGGTGACCGTGTTAAGGGCCTTCCAGTGGGGGGGGGGCAGCTTCCACTCTTAGGAAGAAGAGTTGACGTTTCCAGAAGACATGATGGTCTCCGGGTTCTCCCCATCGTCCTTCTGGGGATGGGACGAGTTGTCCGACTTACTGCGGCTGAATTCCACGCCCGCGATAATGGGTCTCTTGAATTTGCCGGAGGAGTCCCCGCTGGGACACTTGCAGCAGGACATGATCCGGATGAAGGCCCTGCGCATCTCCTTGTTGGTCAGAGTGTAGATGATGGGGTTGGTGCCCGAGTTGAGCACCGCCAGCACCAGGAAGTACTCCGTCCTGAAGAGGATCTCGCAGGTCTTGACCTTGCACCCCACGTCCAGCAGCAGCAGGATGAAGAGCGGCGCCCAGCAGGCGATGAAGACGCTCAGCACGATGATCACCGTCTTGAGCAGCGCCAGCGACTTCTCCGAGCTGCGGCTGGCCTTGGAAATGTTCTTGCGGAAGGTCAGGCGGCGGCTGCGAGTCCGCACCAGCGAGTAGATCCTGCAGTAGAGGATGACGATGGAGAGCAGGAGCAGCGTGAAGACCGTGGTGCAGAAGAGGATATAGTGCTTGTGGTAGAGCGGCAGCACGGTGGAGCAGCTGGGCAGCGCGCCGATGCAGTTCCAGCCCATGATGGGCAGGCCGCCCAGGATGAGCGAGATGACCCAGCAGGCGCTGATCAGCAGGAAGGAGCGGAAGCTGTTGCTGCCGTTGTGGAGTTTCATCTTGAGCATAGTGATGTAGCGCTCGATGGCGATGGCCAGCAGGCTGAACACCGACGCGGACAGCGCCACAAACATACTCCCTTCCCGCAGAAACCACTGCGCGGGGGTGAGCTTGTAGGTGGTAGCCCCAGACAAGAGCAGGTTGGCCGTGTAGGCCACTCCGGCCAACAGGTCTGACAGGGCCAGGTTGCCAATAAAATAGTACATGGGCCGGTGGAACTTCTTGGTTTTCCAAATGGTCAGCAAGACAAAGATGTTCTCCAGGATGATGAAGCAGCAGATGAGAATGAACACCACGGAGGTCGGTTTAATGCCGTTCTCCTTGTCCGCGCTGATGTTCAGCTTTCCCGTGTAGTTGTAATGCCGGACGATAATATCATAGTTGACATAATCCGAGAGAGAGCTGCGCACGGCCTTGACCAGAGGGATGTTGGTGGACCCCATGGTGCCGCACTAAGTCCCCGGGAACCCGGGGTGGCGCTTCTCCAGACGAACACTAGAGGGCGAAGCCGAGCGAGCCCTCACTGGCTGCAGGGGGGCTTCGGTGAGAGATCCAGAGTTTTTTGTGTGTAGCTTTCCTTGGCTGGAGAGGGCCTCGGAGACTGCAGCCTTAAACAAGTCACAGAAAAGAGAGAGTCAGAGAAAACGCCGCAGCACACTGGTGTAATTCATTCTAGCTAAGGCACTGCTCCAATTTTGTTGCTGTTGATTTGTTTTAGGAAAACTTGGGAAGAGCTCAGGAAGAGGGATTAAAAACAATATATCATTTCTTGCAGAAAAGAAAGAGGAGGAAGAGAGAAAAAGCAAAAAACTACCCAAACGCAAAATTCCAACTGGACAGTATGAAAATTCTCTGTAGGGTCACATTCACTCCAAGGGAAATGGGAAACATAAAAAAGAGCGCCCCATTTTAACACCAGTCTGGCCCTCTTGTTCTTAACTCCACGCCTACCCGCCTCCGTCACCCCCACTCCGATTTCCAGCAGGGAGTTCTCTGCAGCAGTCAGCACCTCAGCGGGCGCTCTCACCACCAGCCCTCGGTCTGGCTTCCAACTGCCAATCTGAGGGCGACATGCCCCCACTCCCACCCCTGCTCAAAGAGAGAAGCGCCACCTCCTAATCACCAAGTAAGACATCAGATTTGCACGTAAATTATTTGAGAGCGTAAGTCATTTTGTGGCTCTATTAATAACTCTGTGGGAGCAGATGTGCGGAGGGTCTGAGGGCGCAGTGAGGTGTGGGCCACCAGGCCCGCCCCGCCTTGCGGTAAACAGGAAAGCTTAGCGCCTCGGTGAAGCAACTGCCTTTTCTTTCTTCTTCTTTTTGTTTTTTGTTTTTTTTTTTTTTTGAAAGCCAGTGCAGTCAATTTAAAGGTATTAAGTGAAAACTATTCATAAGAGATTGCAGCAAATCCTAGAAGTTTCGTACATTTAGTTGATTGCATATATGTTTTTAGTTGAGCCAGAAGTCAACTGCTGGTGGTAACAATACGTGCCACGACATTTCTCATCTCGAGGGCAAAACTACTCTCCAGAAACTCACATACAGGGGCCTCCGGTGCCCTGCTACACTTACGTGGGCAGTTTTACTTACTGCCATCCCCCAACCTACTCCTCCTCTCATAGAACTAGAAAGTTAGAAAAGAACAGCCCACGGCACTCGTCAGCAGAAGTGTACTTTTAAGCTGTTTTAATGTTTCATCATAATGCAGCAATGTGAGCAAAATGAAATAATAGCGAGGGGGAGAAATTTCAGCAATTCCCCAGCAGCCGAGGCTGCTCACACCAAGAGGCTCGGCATTTCCTCACACTGATTCTACACTGTGCTCCAGGCAGTGAAAGTTTAAGCCATTGCCCCCACCCCATATTCTTTGTCTATGGGATTTCCAAAAATAAGCGCCTTCCTTTCCTCTCCTCGGACCGTAGCTCCCACTCCCCCCACCCCCACCCCGGTCGGTTCTACAATTGGAAACTAACCCTTTTCCAAACTTCATGAATCACCATCCCCCAAGAACAATCCCATCCAGTAGGGTTCCTTAGTAGCCCAAAGATGCTAGTTTTCAGAGCACAGAGATGGACGCTTTCAAAGTTTTTGTATGCTTCGTTCAGTTTAAAAATTCGTTTCTAGCACCTACGCCCTCCCGCAGCGGGGCTCCCCCGGGCCGCGCGGCCGCCCGCAGCCCCCTACCTCGCTCAGGCAGGGCGAAGTTGCGTTCGGAGAGCTCCGGCTCTGCCCCGCGCGCTCCGCATCTTGCTGCCGCCCGCGACTGACTGTTTCGTGCTCTCGCAAACTTACTGGAGTCGGGGTCCCCTCCCTCCGCAGTAGTGCACTCCAATGGCCTGTCCCGATCCCCGCTGCCGGCTTCTGCCAGCCCAGTGAAGTCGCCTAGCGCCGCGCCAAGACTGGGTGGCTCTTTAGGAAGAGACTGGGAGGGGTTAACGCCTTAACCCACACGCCCTCCGCCGGCGACTGGGGGGCTCCCGGATCTGAGCAGCTGAGCAGCACAGTCCAGAAAAGATCTGGGGCAGAAAAAAACAGAAGGGCGGAGCTTGGTAACCCCTGGATTCTAATGTATAAATCACTGCGCTCGCCGGGCCATCCTCTGCTCCGGGCAGCGGAGAGGATTGTCCGGAGCGCTGGAAAAGAGGAGGTAGAGAACCTTTGGAAACTTCTCCCAGAAAGTCTTAGGGGGCAGAGGACGACTCGGCGTCTCGTAGCACACCTCTCTGGTTCCTCACCCCCGCAGACTTGGGAGGATCCGAGCTCAGACCTGGGGCCGGGCGCCCCCCTCTCCACCACCACCCTCCGGCCACTTGCAGCGGGCAGGGGAAACTGGAGTCGCGGTCCAGCGAGTCTCGGCCGCGCTCTGAGGAGGAGAGGACGGGGAAGGGGCTGCGAGAGGTAGAGAGGACAAGAACGGCTCGAGAAGGGGAATAAACTGGGAGATTCCTACACTCTCTCTCACGCCTGCTCCCGGTGCGGCCTCAAAACTTAGCGGTTTCAGGGGCAGAGAAATGGGCCAGCGTCGGGCTTGCCCGGGGCTTTCCCTCACTCATCTGGACGCTAAGTCAAGCCGTTTGTACCAGATTCTGGCCAATGGTGAGGCATTTGAGGAGGTGGGCTGCTGAGGGGCCTGAGAGATTTAAAGAGCTCGGGCAGCTCAAGAATTTCCAAAGGGGAAGAACCGTCCTGCCCAGCCCTGCCCACCTGTAGTGAGCGCCCCTCTCTCACATTCTACTTCGGAGGCAACTCAGAGGCCCCCAAATTTCATTACTGCACCCCCCCGACCATCCTTTCCTTTTGCCTTGATGCTACTTACGAACGTGAGGTTGAGAGGTGGCCTCGGACAGGTCTACCTGAGCGGCAAGCTCGGCACACTTCTGCCCCGGCCCTCTGTTACAAAGGTTTCCACCCAGTCCCCTGGCCCCGCTGCCTTTACCATCCCGGCAGATGTGAAGTCAAAACTTCCTCCGCTGCGCAGTTTCAAGACACACCCTGTACCTGAATGACTCAGAAGGAGGCTGAATGAATAAACAACAGATCCCTGGTTTCTGGGATTTTGTGAGTTTGCAAAAAAAGAAAAATTAAGTGACAGTTAATTCACACATACCCACAAATTCAACAACAATATGTGCATGCAATGTGGAAACTAAGATAACAGTTCTCTAGACTTCAGAATAGACCCTGACTGGGTTTGACAGTTATGTCACTTAAAAGGAAAGAAGTATTTGTCTACTCAGTATAACAAAAGTGGGGACTCGGCAGCCCCACCTCCACTCCCGCCCCCACACACTCATTTATGAGTTCTTTAAAGGGAAAGAAATGAATGTGAGCTTCACACCCCTTCTATATCAGCTATGTGATAGATGACTTCTAACAATACTGCTCTGTGAGGCAAGCAAGTATTGTTGGCCATATTATAGTCTCTTAGACAACTTAAGTGACTTGTACATTTCCCACCTAGTGAGTGGTAGAGTCGTGCTCCAAACTTAAATATTGCAAATGTCTTGTCTCCTAGCTCAAACACCAGCAGCAGTCAGTGAACAGTTAAGGGAAGTGTATGTTCCTGAAGGGAAGCAGACCTCCAGATTTAAAGTTTTAAATTTGTATATGTCTAGCTCAGCACCCATGGCTCAGTCAGTAGGGCACCAGCCATATACACTGAAGCTGGAGGGTTCGAGCTCAACTGGGGCCTGCTAGACAACCACAACAACTGCAACCAAAAAAAAAAAAAAATAGCTGGGCGTTGTGGTGGGTGCCTGTAGTCGCAGATACTTGGGAGGCTGAGGCAAGAGAATCGCTTAAGCTGAGGAGTTTGAGGTTTCTGTGAGCTGTCATGCCACAGTACTCTACTGAGACAACATAATGAGATTCTCTCTCAAAAAAGAAAAAAATTAGTATATGTCAACTATATGTGTATACAAAGACATACGTGTGTGTGTATACATATATATCTCCTAATGAATGACCTTTTTTAAGCCATACATTTTCTGAGTATGCAAAGTATATATATAATATCTATACGTATATTAATGAACATTTTTGTTCTGTTTTTGTCTTTAAGAGACAAGGTCTAGCTCTGTTATGCCAACTAGAGTGCAATGGCCAAATCATACCTGGCTCCAGCCTCAAAGTCTTGGGCTCAAGTGATCCTCCTGTGTCAGCCTCCACAGTACCTGGGACTACAGGCACAGTGCACCACCTTAACTGGCTAATTTTTTCATTTTTTAAGAGACAATTTCCCTATGTTGCCCAGTCTGGTCTCAAACTTCTGGGTTCACAGGATCTTCTCAGTTCAGCCTCCTGAGTCACTGGGATTGTAGTAATGACCCACCACATCTGGCTTTTAATGAATGTTTTCTAAAACCTCACATTGCCTGCTTATGACATCTAAGGTAAGGTTGTATTCTTAGTATTTGTGCACTAGATTCTAAGTGTTAGGCATACTCTTTTTTTTTTTTTTTTAGACAGAGTCTCACTTCATTGCCCCAAGGTAGAGTGCTATGGAGTCATAGCTCACAGCAACCTCCAACTCCTGGGCTCAAGTGATCCTTTTGTCTCAGCCTCTGGAATAGCTGGGACTACAGGTGCATGCCATAATGCCCAGCTAGTTTTTTTTAAAATCTTCAATAGAGACAAGGGTATGTGGGGGTGAGGAGGATGTCTCACTCTTGCTCAGGCTGGTCTCAAACTCCTGGGCTCAAGTGATTTACCTGCCTCTGCTTCCCAGAGTGCATACTAACTCATTCAATCCTTATAACCATACAAGTTAGATAATATTGTTAACTTAATTTTATAAACAAGGAGACTGTGTTCCAGACATATTAAAGCAACTTGGCTAATGTTGCATATGCCCATAGGCAGGCTGCAGACTCTTAACCACTACTCCCAACCACCACTCCTAACCTCTTCAACAGGTTAGGTTAAAGAATGTCTTTGGCGAAATCAGTGCTTTTCTTGGGAAGACATCAGTGAGAACAATGTTCAATATTGATTCAATGTTTTAAAGAGTTCAAATATCACATTTGTAGATAATTTTTAAGTAATATTTATTTTTAGTACACGTCTATTAAATATAAAATGTAGATGACCCACTCAGACAAAATTAGAGAGTATGCAAAACTGATTCCAGCAATGACTTCCCTTCTAATCGCAAGTCTCTAGTTCCCACACATGTCTCTTTCTACTGCTCTCAAGAGAGGTCCTAAGAATTGCATCCTTAAGCCATCTCCTGGCTGCCAGCCCATTTCCCTTTCCACTGCTGCCTGGAAGCTGAGCCCAGTGTTTCTACCTTATTTCTCATCACACTGAGAAATCAGAGGTTACCGTCTGATGCCCAATGAATGTTAAAGTTGCTCTGTTCCCAATTTCAGATTTCAAAGTAGTTTTGCTCTTCTTTATGCATGCTTTAGTGTCTCTCTTTAAGAGTTGCTATATAAAATGCAGTGCAATCTTTGGGGCATACATTAATAAAATATGTGTGTTATTAATATGCCATTTAAATGTAACTGGGTGAGTTTTTTTTTCCTAAATCTGGCAACTTTCCTCTCTTTCCTAATAGTTCCAATCATTTTATCACTCCCTTTCCTCCCCATTAATTCCTGGTAAAGATCCAGCTTTTCCCTTACTTATTTATTCACAAGAGAATAACTAGCCTCTTACTTCATGGAGAAAAAAGTATGAACACCTCAATTTTCTTTGTCTCCAAGTTACAACTTAATAGCAACTTCACCCACCCTTACCTCCTTCCCAACTGTTTCAGAAGTAAAAGCAACTTTACTTCTTCCTAATGCAAGCTCTTGTCTATATCGCCATGTTGTGCCTTTCAAACTTTCTAAGACTCAGCTCAATTATTTCTTCTCTTATACTTTTAATTCTTGGCTTCTAATGACTCTATACCATCAAACTACTTGAATGTTAATGGGTTTCCTCTACCAAAAACTTACTGTCTTCCCCTCATTCTAGGTCACAAAACCTCTCACTTCTCTTGTTTGCTAACATTCAAAACTACCACCAAGGGGAACATAAGTTTTGGGGGTGATCGGAGTGTCTGTACTTGATTGTAGTAATGAGTATGTGAATCCATACTTATATTAATACTCATGAAGTGGCACTCAAAAATAAAACAAAACCAAAATAAAAAAAGACATAAGGATCACAAATTAACAGTCTAATTCTAAACTTTACCAGGCCTATAAAGCAGAGCTGGGACCTATACTGCAGAAATTATTCCATAACATCAAGGAGAGAATTCAACCCCCCAACTCATTTTACAAAGCTATGAAAGGACACAACAGAAAAATAAAACCACAGACCAATATCCCATATGAACACAGATGCAAATATCTTCAATAAAATACTACAAGTGCAACAGCACATCAAAAAAACAATTCACTCTGACCAAGTGGGCTTCAGTCCAAGGATGCAAGGATGGTTCAACATATATAAATCAATATATGTGATTCACCACATCAATAGGAGCAAAAACAAAAACCATATGATCATCTCCATTGATGCAGAAAAAGCACTTAAAAAAATTGAACACCTTTCATGACAAAAACCCTCACCAACCTTGGAATAGAGGAAAGATATATCAAAATTATAACAGCAATTATATATGATCATAGTCAACATCAAACTGAATGAAGAAAATTTGGAAAGCATTCCCACTAAGAAATGGAATAAGACAAGATTGCCCATTGTCACCAATACTATTCAACTTAGTGCTGGGAGTTTTAGCTAGAGCAATCAGGCAAGAGAAATGAATGAAAGGTATCCGAATCAGGAAAGAGGAGGTCAAACGATTGCCTTTTGCAGACAATATGATCTTATATTTGGAACCCCCAAAGACTCCACTAAGAGACTCCTGGAATCGATAAATAACTTCGGCAAAGCCTCAGGTTACAAAATCTGTATACACAAATTGGTAGCATTTCTATATGCCAATAACAGTTAAGCTGAGATTCAAATCAAACACTCAATATCATTCACCATAACTACAAAGACAATAAAATACCTAGGAATATATTTAACTAAAAAGGCAAAAATTCTCTACAACGAGAACTATAAAACACTGGGAAAAGAAATCGCAGATGATGCAAGCAAATGAAAAAGCACATCATGCTTATGGATTGGTAAAATCAACCTTGTTAAAATGTCCATATACCCAATGTGATTTATCAATTCAGTGAAATCACCATCAAAATACCAATGGCATATCTCACAAATCTAGAAAAAATAATTTTACACTTCATTTGGAATCCGAAAAGAGACCAAATAGCCAAAGCAATTTTTAAACAAAAAGGAAAAATCTCTAAGCATCACATCATCAGACTTCAAACGATACTACAAGGATATAGTAACCAAAACAGCATAGTATTGACATAAAAATAAAGACATAGACCAATGGAACCAAACTAAGAACCCAGATATAAAACCATCCCCATACATACAACTGATCTTTAATAAAGCAGACAATAATATGCACCGGAGAAAAGAACCCCTATGCAACAAATGGTGGTGGGACAACTCAATGCCCTTCTTAAAATGTAGTATTTACACCCCCCATCAAGCCTAGGACCTATGTTGCCTCTACTTGGACCTTTGTAACCAAATGAGGTACAAATGATGCTGAGTGACTGCCAAAGCTAGATAATAAAAAATATACACTGGGTAATTTATAAGCAACAGAAATTTACTGCTTATAGTTCTAGAGGCTGAAAAGTCCATGCTCAAGGCACCAGTAGATTCAGATTCTGATGAAGGCTGCTCTCTGCTCCTAAGACGGCACCTTATTTAATGTCCTCATATAATGGATGGGGAGAATGCTGCATCCTCATGTGGCAAAAGAGATGGAAGGGTCAGGCGGTTCTCCCAGGCCTCTTTCGTAAAGCCATTAATTCCTTTTGAGGGTTACATGCTCAATCTATAGGTCCCATTTCTTGTTACTAATACTTGGGCATTTAAATCTCAATGTAGGAACTTTGGATAAATCAAACATACAGTCAAACCATAGCCACGGTGTGGACAACATGTGAAAGGAAGGGACAGAAACGGGGGTGGGGATGGAGAGGTACGCACAAGGTGCCCCAGTTGTTTCAGCCCCAGCTGTTCACATCTTCCAAGATATGCAAAGCCTTTGAAATATTGCAGTGCAAGCCACCATCTGTCTAAAACCTCTTGAGAGACCCTGAGCCAGAACCATCTAGCGGAGCCACCCTAGATTCCTATCTCTCGGGAACCAGGAGAAATACTAAGTATGTTACCATGAGAAAAAATTAGCATGCCACTAAATTTTAGAGAAATGTATTGTTACCCAGCCACAGTAAACGGGACAGTTTATCATCCCATCCTCTACCTTTACCAAAGCCTTTGGGATTCTCTCTTTGTCTTGAGTTTTCTGAAAATTCACAATGCCTTTCCCTGGCATGGCTTTCTGACTCAATTTCTTTTTTCTTTTTCTTTTTTTTTTTTTGCAGTTTTTGGCCAAGCCATATTTGAACCCACCACCTCTGGTATATGGGGCCAGTGCCCTATTCCTTTGAACTACAGGTGCCTCCCTGACTCTTTTTCCATAATTTTCCAAGTCACCCAGTGGGCACTTCAACTTAGAAACATAGTTCCTTCAGTTAAGAACTATTTAAATTCATTAAATCCCTGAATTATTTATTTGTTAATTTCTCTCCCTCTCTCTCTTTCTCATTTTATTTACTTATTTTTTTACTAAGAATTTATATTACTTTGCTTTTCCCCTGGGTGGGCTTTGGTGATCTGTGAAAATGGTTCATTATTCACTTGACCCAGAAAACCCCCCTAAATCATGCAAGTCGAGAGGTTCAAATCTTGATGTTCACTTTGAGGACACATGTAAAACTGCCCAAGCCATCAATAGTATGCATATCGGAAAAGCCACAAAGGATCTGCAGGATGTCACTTGAAAGAAACAATGTGCACACTTCTGATGTTACAATGGTGGAACAGCTAGGTGTGTCCAGGCCAAACAGTGAGGCTGGACACGGAGTAGGTGGCCCAAGAAGAGTCCTGCATTTTTGCTGCACATGTGTAAGAATGCAGAGGGTAACACTGAACTTAGGATGTAGACGTAGATCTTCTGGCCATTGAGCATATCCAGGTAAACAAAGCACCCAACATGCGTCACTGAACTTAAGAGCTCATGGTCAGATTAACTTATCTGTGAGCTGTCCCTGCCATGTTGAGATGATCCTTACTGTAAAGAAACAAGTTGTTCCAAAACCAGACGAGGAGGTTGCACAGAAGAAAACGATATCCCAAAAGAAACTGAAGAAATAAAAACTTACAGGACAGTATACGGGAGGCTGAGACAAGAGGGTTGCTCAAGCCCAAGAGTTTGAGGTAGCTGGGAGCCATGATGCCTCGGCCCTCTACCCAGGGTGAAGGAGTGAGACTCCGTCTCAAAACTAAACAAACAAAGAAAAACTTACGGGAGAGCAATAGATGCAACATAAAATAAATACAAATAACTATAGAAGGGAAAAAGAAGACTTTATATTACTTGGATGGTAGAATTCCTGAATAGCTCGCATAGGTTTCTTCTACCCACAGATGAGATTTCCTTAACTTTGCTTTACAAGCCTTTCTCCACTCATTCAACAAATATTTACTGAGAACCTACTCTGAGACCTTAATTTCTGCTATCAAATATTTAATTTCATGAACTTTTTTTTATTTTCTGAAGATTCCATTTACTCTTTTCTTTTTTCAAGTTTCCTTTATTCTACCTGGTCTTATTTTTATCTGTTTCTTTTAGTTTCTGCCTTTCATGTTAGCAGCTTAGCTGACTCACTAGTGATCCTTGCCTATCATTTGTTAAGATTTTAGACCAGTGATTTTCAACCGCTGTGCTGTGGCACCGTGTGCCTTGATAGGATCTTAGAGGTGCTGGGGTGAAAATTTTTAAAAAGATCATTGATTAAATTATTTTCAAAAGAAGTTCAAAACACAGTAGTTATATTCTTTTTTTTTTTTTCCTGTCTCAGAAAGAATTTAGTTTGATTAAAGAATTTATTGCAACTTTTAAACAATCTCAAGGACCGTATCATGCATTTGCACAGTTGAACTTGGGGCCCTTTTACATGTTAGCCAGATAAAAGAAAAAATATGAATATCTAACAAAAAAGGGAAACTAATGGCTGCAGTGGAGTTCTGTTAAGATAGGGAAATAATCATATCAGGTAGAGAAAGGTGACATTTTATGTAGAGAAAAATGGAATTGAAAGCTTATTGTGTTTTAATATGACTTCAAAAAGCTTCACCATACCTCACGAATAACCTTTTCTTTCTGTGAAGAGTTCTTCTTTCAGGAGAATTCTACCCAGTGTTTTCCCATCTCTCCACTGGCTGGGGTAGACAGGACCTTATGTCACTCATTTCTCCAAATGCTAATTTTATTTTCTAAAGGGAATTACTGATAGTAACTCTGTCTTAGTCACCTCAGAGGACTCATTAGAGTACAAATTAAATGGTTTCCTTTTTTTTGTTTTTAAGAACATCATGCATTTGTATTCAGTAGGTTACGTTAAAGTTTATAGCCAGAAGTTGAGTTTTGAAAAATTATGAGCATCCTGAATAACCCAAAGTACAGACAAAAATAGTTAAATGTTTCACTGCTAGCTAATGTTACACTGGTGCTATTTTAATTATTTGATAAGGCATCGGAATAACGATTAATAGGTGCTCTAGTAAAAGGTATACGCTATTTTTTTGCTCTATGCTCATTGCTCTGTTTGACTTGATAAAGGAACTAAATTCTTACATGGATTAAAATGTGAAAATTATTTTGTTTTGGGGTGCATCATGTGACTTTCATGATCCTTGAAAATAGCTAATTTAGAATTGTTTAATGATTTCTAAGTGTATTTCCCATGATTTTCTTAACATGTGACTCAGAAACTGACCCGTTTTTATATATATAAACTTTATAGCAGTAGCTTTCTTTAATCCTGGATTTCCACTCACATTTTTTGAAGCACTGAGTACTGAATTGATGTCTGGCTGAGTTTTACAGCTAAAAATAAGCATGTAGACATGTATTACAAAGCATCTAAAATAAAATTTTTAAGTGACATTTGCAGAAGTTAATATTTTTGTTTCAATAATTTGTTGATTAGATTTTACTTAGTGTTTTGAGAGCTCATAAGACATGTCTATTAATGATCCAGTGTTTTGGAAAAAAATCCTATTTGTACTGTGATAGGTACAAAACCATCCTGCCCTTAAACCTTTCTGCCTCTTTTTTTTTTTTTACATATGCATGTGTTTATTAGGTTTATCCACTTTTGCCTTCACAGAATTAAAAAGGCTTAAAATTTAATAACAATAACAATGTTTAAGATAAGGACTAGAAACAAAAACCTCATAAAGAATGAATGAAGATAAATACATTCAGAAAAGAAATTAGATGATTGCTGCATTGAA
>CAUYON010070802.1:0-16919 GCA_963573935.1 Arctocebus calabarensis | reverse complement strand
AGACGGGAGGACTGCCTAAGCCCCATGAGTTGGAGGTTGCTATGAGCTGTGACGCCATGGTACTCTACTGAGGATGATAAAGTAAGACTCTATCTCTAAAACAAAATAAAAAAGTAAATTTTCTTTTTTTTTTTTTTTTTTGAGACAGAGCCTCAAGCTGTCACCCTGGACAGAGTGCTGTGGCATCACAGCTTACAGCAACCTCCAATTCCTGGGCTCAAGCGAGTCTCCTGCCTCCACCTCCCAAGTAGCTGGGACTACAGGCGCCCACCATAACGCCTGGCCATTTTTTGGTTGCAGCCGTCATTATTGTTTGGCGGGCCTGGGCTGGACTCGAACCCGCCAGCTCAAGTATACATGGCTGGCGCCTTAACCTGTTGAGCCACAGGTGCCGAGCCAATTCTTTGACCTTCTATCAGAAGTCCACAATTTAAATTACAGAGGATTTTCTTTTTTTTTTTTTTTTTTTGAGACAGTCTCAGTTTGTCACCCTTGGTAGAGTACCAAGGTGTGATAGCTCACAGCAACCTCAAACTCTCGGGCTCAAGAGATTGTCTTGCCTCAGCCTCTCAAGTAGCTGGGACTACAGGCGCCTGCCAAAAAGCCTGGCTATTTTTTAGAGATGAGGGTCTCACTCTTGCTCAGGCTGGTCTTGAACTCATGAGCTCAAGCAATCCACCCACCTCAGCCTTCCAGAGTTCTGGGATTACAGGTGTGAGCCACTGCACCCAGCTGGTTTAATAATTTTCTTCCCTTATATGATTCAAATGAGAAAATGTCCCTTTTCTAATGGCACATTCACCTCTTATTTCCTCTCTTAGGTTAGCGTTATCATCCTCCCCACCTAACCATCACTAAAACTCCAACCATTTTCCTGGAAGAGTTTCAAGCTCAAAAAGTGAGAAGGCACACATAATGCAGGTTAGTGGTTGCTCCGGGGGAAGGAAAATGAATGGGATGAGAGACGGTCACAAAGTAGACTCTGAATTCAGTTACGTTTATTTATTTTTTAGGGGAAAGGGAAATATCAGAAGGGTAACACTTGTTAGTTCTGGGATACAAGAAAGTTTGCTCTCTTGTTCTCTGAACTTTCCTGTAGTGTTTTAAGATTTTCAGAATTAAAAAAAATCGGCAGCACCTGTGGCTTAGTGAGTAGGGCACCTGCTCCATACACCGAGGGTGGTGGGTTCAAACCTGGCCCCAGCCAAACTGCAACAACAAAAAAATAGCTGGGCGTTGTGGCTGGTGCTTGTGTTCCCAGCTACTCGGGAGGCTGAGGCAGGAGAATCGCTTAAGCCCAAGAGCTATAGGTTGCTGTGGGCTGTGGTGACATGGTACTCTATGAAGGGCGACAAAGTGAAACTCTGTCTCTAAAAAAATAAATAAATAAATAAATAAAATCTTTTTTTCAGAATTAAAAAAAAACCCACTCGTTTGAAACATCCTTGATTTTTCACTAATTTTGATTACGATATCACTTGTTTACCCTTTCTAAAGCTCACTTATAGAATACTTGGTCTATGTTAATCAGTTTGATTTAAGGATTCCATATTGTATATCAAATCATCATATTGTATCCCATAAATATATACAGTTATGATTTAATAAAAAATGAAATTTAAAAACATAATTTGCAAAATAATAATAAAAAAAGAATACCTGGTCTAAATTCCATTCATCTACCCTGAGACCTTGTAAAGAAACACAAGGACCAGAAAAAAAGAAATGAATCACTGATAACAAACTGACACTGTAAAACTAAGACCCCAAGGTCTTGGAGCAACTGAAAAAGGAAAATAGTTTTACATTCACTTTAAAAGAATGCAGAGGATGCTGCCTTTGAATATTGCTCAATGGATGGACCTATACCCACAGCACTATACTTTTAAGCCTCCCAAACCAAGTACACACTCCGTAAATCATAAGAAGGGACTCAATTCCTACATAAATCAAAACCAGTGAAGAATCACTAAAACAATAAAGCCAAGAACTTCAAACCCTAAAAATGCTATTTCTCCCCACCCCAATTAGTAAATGCCCAAAACATGCACCATTAAAGTTGAGACTGAACAGCATGAATCTTAATTCAGTACGCTGCAATACCCATCCCAGTGTTTCATGATAAACTGCCACCAACGGTACTTACTCATCACTTTACCTATATTAATTCCCTCAACTAACCAGCCTCCCAGTTATACCTGCAACACACCCAAAGAAAGCTCTATCTGTGCACATATTAGTTCCGTTCTCCTAGTATTTTCTACAGCCCATCCTTACCTCTTTGCTTCTTCCAGATGACAAAGGTACTCATAAGCCACATTCTGCCGTCTCCTTTCATCCATCTCTTCTGCAGTAAGTCTCTCATTATCCAGGACAGCTAAGATTAAAGAAAAAAATGTAAATATCAGGATCTGTAACCTTCCTGAGTGATAAAAGAATACCATGGCATCAAATTCCTGCTAGTTACCCAGAAGGTCAGGTTAATTGGTATGAATGAACAGCCAGGTTTACTAAAATGACCTTCCTAAAAAAAGGACTATGGGGTTTCAACTATACTCATCTTGCCCCTTTGAAAAAAATACATGACAGGGCGGCGCCTGTGGCTCAACGGAGTAGGGCGCCTGCGTGCTGGAGGTGGCGGGTTCAAACCCAGACCTGGGCAAAAATTAAAAAAAAAATTTTTTTTTCTGGAGACGGAGTCTCACTGTGTAGCCCTGAGTAAAGTGCCATGGTGTTATCATAGCTCACAGCAACCTCAAACTCCTGGGCTCAAGAGGTCTTCCTGCCTCAGACTCCCTAGTAGCTGGAACTATAGGCACCAGTCACAATGCCAGCTAGTTTTCCTATTTCTGTTTTTTATTTTAGTTTATTCTTTTGAGACACAGTCTCACTTTGTCACCCTTGCTGGACTCTAGGGCTCAAGCGATCCTCTTGCCTCAGCCTCCTGAGTAGCTGGGACTACAGGCACACACCACAACGCCCGGCTATTTTTAGAGCCGGGGTCTCACTCTGGCTCGGGCCATGCTCTGACTCCTGTATTCAAGCAAACCACCACCTCGTTTGCCCAGAGGGCTGGGATTACTGCAAAGAGCCACCACGCCCCACCCCTACTTTTCCTATTTTTAGTAGAGACACGCCCCAACCCCTAGTTTTCCTATTTTTAGTAGAGACCGGGTCTCAGGCTGTTGTTCAACTCCTGAGCTCCAGCGAACTACTGGGTTCGGCCTCTAGGAGTGTTGGGATTACAGACGTGAGCTACCTCGCCCAGCAAGGAAATAAAAGAACACCCAACTTTTTGAATGTACGATAATAATAACAAAAGCCAACAATTACTTACAATTAAGTGGCAGTAATTTTACTAGGCATTTTACATGTATTCTCTCATTGAAATCCACAACAATTCTGTGATTATCACTTTATTTACAGATGAGGAAACTGAAGCTGGGTGACCTGAGCCCCACAGCTCAAGTGGCAAGGCCTGGATTCAAACCCTGACTCCAAAGCTATAACCTCGACGCCGCCTGCCTCCTCACGGGCACCGCGGTACGGCAGGCGCCCCCAACTCCTCCAAAGGCACCAGCCTTTCCAGGGCAGCCCGCACGGCCGGCTAGCGCGGCTCAGTCTTCGTCACCCACGGCGCCGCCCGGGTACCGCTGCCCGCACACCCGTCTCCCCATAAACGCTCCCCGAGGGCAGGGCCCGCTCTCGTCGATCTCTAACTCACAGACGTGGCGCAACACATGTAACAGTCGGTGAGCGAAATTACTCAAAAAATGAACTGTATTCCCAGGATTTAACACTGAAAACCTCAAAACCCCGAAGGACACTCCTTTAGTCACGTCCCGGGGACGTCCGCGGAAAATGAGGAAGTCGGAGGATTTTCAAATGTTATTTTCATTTTGAAATCCTGATGAGCGGACCCGGCAGGAGAAAGCGCAGCGACTCGCCCCAGGCTGCGCCCCTCCGCCCGCGCGGGCCGGGCAGGTCCGGACCCAGAAGCGCCGCCCCGCGAAGCCGCAGAGCCCCGCGCTCGCCGGGCCTCGCCCCAATCTCTGCCGACCCAGGCGGGCGGCGCCGGGCGGGGCTCGTCCTGCCCAGCCCGGCCAAGGCGGGGAGGCCGCCCGGTCCCCTCTGCCGCCTCGGAACCCGGGGGGCCCGGGCGGGCGCTTCACCGTCGCCGCTCCGCCAGGCCGGCCCTTCCGGGTCCGCACAGCCCGCAGCCGCCCCGCCCCGCCCGCTCGCCGAACCCGGGGAAAATCGCGCCTCGTTGGCCTCGAGCACCGCCCCGAAGCACCCGCACCGCGAAGCCCCGCACTCACAGCCATAGTGCGGCCGGGCCACGCCCAGCCCGTCAACCTCATCCGCGGCGGACATGGCGGCGATGCCCAGGTCTCTGGCAAGCAACCGGTGAGAGCGCGGAGGCGCGGGCGGCGGCTGCAGCTCCTGCTTGTGCGCGGGCTACCCAGCCCGAGGCCCCGCCCTTGCGGCCTCGCCCTTGAAGCTCCGCCCCGCGCCTCCGGCCCCGCCCAGGCGGGCTGAAGCGGGCGGGACCAGAACGCGAGACCCAGCCCTCCCTCCACCCCCAACGCGGCCCAGCCTAGGCTCCCTCTGGTCGCTGCCAGCGGAAGAAGGAGGTGTCAGGCTCTCGCCCAGCCCCACAGCCCTACCCTGGGCGCCACCGCCACCCCGACTCCTCCCGGAAGGCTGCAGTAGCGCCGCGTAGAAGCACAGCCGCGGACCCCGCCCTTCCGCTGGCGGCCGAGCTAACCTTCTTTGTACTGCAGCTCCAGAAAGGAGGTCCTTCGAGGTGGCGCAGGGCCATCTAGTTGGATGCAGGCAAACCCCGCTGTACCACCGACCTCACTCTGCGCACAGTCCCGCAGCCTACCATCAGGCCGCGGCCAGACTCGCCAGCAGTCACCAAGTTAGAACTGCTCAGTTTCCCAAGTGTTTGAGATTTATGTTTTTCCAAATGCCCTACCCTTTGTTTCCTTGTCATTATTCTTTGGAAGTACTCTTTTAGAGGATTCTTTGTCCATGTTAGGGATGCCTCTTCCCCCTGCACCTTGCGGCCTTCCCTTAAAATGATTATTGGAATTCGATGGAATTCTGTCCTCAGCCCTCTTTCCATTTTGGCTAACTTTACCGTCACCTATAACTGCTAACTGAGTATATTAATATGTATCTCCAGACTGGACTACCGGAAGCACTTCAATATTTTCAGCTCAAATTCCACGTGTCAAATACTGACTCTGCTCCTGCCCTATTCTCTAGTACTCAATCCCCGTGGGGACACTCTAGGCTCCTTGCTGCGTGCCCCTGACATTCATTTCTGTGTTATTTCTAAGCTGCCTTAGCTTTTGTCTCTATCCCCACCTTGATTACACTGTGGGCCAGGGAGGACATTTATCAACTGGGTGGGTGTTTTTGCCCGGGTGCCTGTCCTACGTAGCAGCCGACTAGTCCCGGGCTGCAGTGAGCATGCGTGGAATGTACTCCATTCTCCGACTCCCCTCCTTCTGTCTCTCCAGGACTCCTCCTCTCAGTCTCCGGTGAGACTGAGACTCTTGATCTGAGGAGTCACAAGCTTGCCTGTGCAGAGCCTGCTGCTGCCTGAGGACCCAGGTAAGAGCAAGTTAGGATTTTATTTTTTGCAGTTTTTGGCCAGGGCCTGATTTGAACCCTCCACCCCCGGTATACTGGGCTGGGGCCCTACTCCTTTGAGCCACAGGGGCCACCCGATTTTTTTTTTAAGTTAGGAGGTCTATTTTCTTTTTTATTATTTTGAAGTTAGATGGGCCTTTTTTTTGCAGTTAAGGGGGGGGCCTTTTTCCTCCAAAGTTAGGAGGTATGGTTTTTTTTTGCAGATAGGGGGCGCCTTTTCTTTTTGCATTTAAGTACTGTATTTGTATTTGTTCCCTTTTTTTTTTTTTGCAGTTTTTGGCCGGGGATGGGTTTGAACCCATCACTTCCGGTATATGGGGCTGGTGCCCTACTCCTTTGAGCCACAGGTGCCGCCCCCATTTTGTTCTTTTACTTCAAAATAAGATATGTGCAGTGTGCATAGGAATTTGTTCATAGTTTGTTTTTTTTTTTAAACTATAGTTTGGCCTTCAAAGGTCTGAGGGACAGTGAACTGGCCCCCTGTTAAAAGTTTGAGAACCCCTGTTTAGATTATCATAATCTCTGATCTCCCTTCTGTCAACCAGATCCTCACAGTTACTAGGCTGTTCTTTCAAAAATGCAAATGCAATTATCTTCCTCTTTTTTAGATTTTTTTCCCTATTACTCCCTCCAGGGTATGGTCTAAGTTCCTTAGCATGTGCCCCATCACAGCCTGCCTCCAGCCCTTTTAATCCAGGCATTTTCAATTTATTCACTCTTCCTTCAAACTATTAAAGTAAGATACTTGAAAACCTATTTGAACAACAACAAACCATAGGAAAGGAGCCAAGAGTTAATTTATTTTATTTATTTATTTATTTTTTTGAGACAGAGCCTCAAGCTGTCACCATGGATAGAGTGCTGTGGCATCACAGCTCACAGCAACCTCCAATTCCTGGGCTCAAGCGAGTCTCTGCCTCCGCCTCCCAAGTAGCTGGGACTACAGGCGCCCGCCACAACGCCTGGCCATTTTTTGGTTGCAGCCGTCATTGTTGTTTGGCGAGCCCAGGCTGGATTCGAACCCACCAGCTCAGGTGTACGTGGCTGGCGCCTTAGCCCTTTGAGCCACAGGCGCCAAGCCAAGAGTCAATTTATTAAACTTACAAATTCAAAAACTTTTTGGTTCAGCTAACCATTTGTATTATTCTAAGTCTTAACACATTTTACCAATAACTTTTTATAAACAAAATGATTTTTTTGTCCCATTCACTAACTTGACTCAACATCTACAAACACTTCAAATTATGTCTCTATAACCAGACATCATAGCAGGTGCCTGTATTCCCAGCTACTGGGGAGGCTGGCTGGAGCCTAAGAGTTTGAAGTTGCTGTAAGCTATGATGCCTGGCACCCCACCCAGAACAGCAGAGTAAGACTGTCTCAAAAAAGAAAAAAGTATATATGTGTGTGTGTGTGTGTGTGTAGTCTGTAAACTTAATATATTAGACTTTTCAACAAGCAACTGGGAAGGATGAGATGAGAGCATTGCTTGAAGCCAGGAGTTCAAGACCAGGCTGAGCAAGATAGTGACACCACATTAAAAGAAATTATTTTTTAGTTACCTGAGCATGATGGTGTACACATGTTGATTTAGCTGCTCACAAGGCTCAGGCTGGAAGATCCCTTGAGCTGAGGAGTTCAAGGCTGCCCTCCAGCCTGGACAAGACCATGTCTCTAAAAAAAAATGAGCATTTAATTTTTAAATATTTTCCTTTTAATTCCTTCAGTTGTCTCATCTAAAGCTTTTTCAAAGCTTAGTATTCCTTATAAATCAAATAAACTTACAAATATGATGAAGCTAAAGTTCTCTTAGATGGCCCCATTGCATATGTAAACTTAGTTTTCAACTTAAAAACCTAAGTCTAGGGTGGCGCCCGTAGCTCAGTGGGTAGGGCGGCGGCCACATACACTGAGGCTGGTGGGTTCAAACCCAGCCCAGGCCAGCTAAAACAACAATGACAACTGCAACAATAAAAAGTAGCTGGGGTCAGTTCAGTGCCTGTGGTTCAACAGGCTATGGCGCCAGCCATGTACACCCAAGCTGGCAGGTTCGAATCCAGCACACCAAACAACGACAGCTGCAACCAAAAAAATGGCTGGGCATTGTGGTGAGCACCTGTAGTCCCAGCTACTTGGGAGGCAGAGGCAGAAGACTCGCTTGAGCCCAGGAATTGGAGGTTGCTGCAAGCTGTGACGCCACGGCACCCTATCCAGGGTGACAGCTTGAGGCTCTGTCTAAAAAAAAAAAAAAAAAAAAAGTAGCTGGGCATTATGGTGGGCCCCTGTATTCCCAGCTACTTGGGAGGCTGAGGCAAGAGACTCTCTTAAGCTGAAGAGTTTGAGGCTGCTGTGAACTGTGATGCCACGGCACTCTACCCAGGATGACAGCTTGAGACTATCTTAAAAAAAAAAAAAAAAAACTAAGTCTAAAACTAATTTAGTTACATATTTAAAATAGAAGTTTACTGTTTATTACACTAATAGACCACATTTTCTTAAACATTGCAAGTATGTAAGATGTTAAATATGCACATAGTTTTTTTTTTTTTTGAGACAGAATCTCACTCTGTTGCCCTGGGTAGTGTGCTGTGACATCATAGCTGACAGCAACCTCAGTCTCTTGGGCTCAAGTGATCCTCTTGCCTCAGCCTCCCAGAGTGCTGGAACTACAGGTGCCCTCCACAATACCCAGCTAGTTCTTCTATTTTTAGTAGATAGAGATGGGTCTTGCTCTTGCTAAGGCTGATCTTGCACTTGTGAGCTCAGGAAACCCACCTGCCTCAGTTTCCCAGAGTGTTGAGATTACAGGCATGAGCCACCTTGCCTAGTCCACATACTTCTTCTTAACCCCAATTTGTTAATCCTGTAGTTCACTCCACTAAGGCTTTCTTTACTAACAAATTTTCCCTGAGTTGAAAGACACAGAGCCACGAAGTCAGTTACCAATTTATTTAACTGAGATTACTTTTGATCAGAGGTCTCTCTCTGCTAAGCGTAAGTCCTAGAGCTACAGACTTTCAGAGTCCTTTTCCTCACTGTGCCAACTTACATTTTGTGGCCTTTTTATATTATTTCATGGACTTCAAAACTCATTACCTCATTACCTTTCTGACTACTCTCAGAAATTCAGCAAGTCTTACTCAATTTAACTCTTGATTTTATTTAATATTCACTGGATTATAAAGTATGAATTTTTTTTTTTGAGACAGAGTCTCTCTATGTCACCCTCGGTAGAGTGCTGTGGTGTCATAGCTCACAGCAACCTCAAACTCTTGGGCTTAAATGATTCTCTTGCCTCAGTCTCCCAAGTAGCTGTGACTATAGGTGCTCTCCACAATGCCTAGCTATTTTTAGAGACAGGGGTCTCGCTTTTGCTCAGGCTGGTCTCAAACCTGTGAGCTCAAGGCAATCCTCCCCTCCCCCGCCTTGGCCTCCCAGAGTGCTAGGATGATAGGCGTGAGATATATTATGATTTTAAATCTAAAGCCCTTTGTAATGGGGAGGACCCAAAGATATAAATGTCTTTTTCTTTGTAATAAGATTGTGAGTTGAATGGGTTCTTGTGCTCTTTCTTTTCTTAGGACCAAATACTTCTAACAGGATTTTAAAGCAATATTCCATCTGATGTGTAGTCACACATTGTTAAATCATTCCTCATAACTATAATAACTGAAATGCATGGAGCCCTTACTATACTAAATGCTTCATATTTATTTTTTTCCTCTCATCCTTATAATAATTCTACAAGATAAGGAGTACTATTATAATCATCTTATACTCAAGGAAATGGAAAACTGAGTTACCTGAAGCAAGAGGCAGAGCAGAAATTCAAACCCAAGTTTGTCAAGTGACAAAGCCCATAGTACTTAGCAGTAAATACAAGATTCACAGAAATACACACTAAGGCAATAACATGCCACTTATCACCTCTTGTCTCTCAGAATATCAATGTTTTCTTTTTACTTGATATTATTAGCATAGAAATGAAAAAGCAACCATTTACATGAACCACTGTAAATTGATACAATCTTTCTGAAGACAAGTTTGACATTTTGCATCTATCCCAAATGTGAAGATACACATCTTGGAATATATCCAAAGATACTGTGTTTTAATAAATGTGAGAATTGGGGATTACTTAAATTTTCATCACTAGGTATTTAAACCAGTGATGGCACCTATGTACAGTAATGACACCTATACATACAGCCATTAACAGTGATGATTTGTGGTTTGATCAGGTGTACCTGGCTATAGGAAACAGAGACCCACTTGTCTTACCTCTAGAGGAGAAACAACTGGAAGGGAGGTTTTCATTGTACTATTTATACTTTACAGGGGTGTCCAACCTTTTTTTTTTTTTAATCTCTGCCACACATTGGAACAATAAGAGTTGTCTTGAACCACACAGTAAATACACAAACATAAACAAAGCTGGTTAGCAAAAATAGGTCCATGCATACTTCTCATGCTGTCTGACACTCCAGATGAGCAAACAGTCCTCACAGAATCAGCATGTGGCCCATGGGCGGTAGGTTGGACACCCCTGTAAAGGTATATGCAGACTAGAACTGTGGCAAGAAAGAACAGGACAAAGGGGACCATGAAGGCTCCATTCCTCTGGGTACACTGCTGCTCCACAGAATAGCAGCACTTTCCTCTCAGTGACAACCAGCTTCCTGTGTTCTAATTTTTTTTTGTTCCTTTACTATTCTTGCTTTTTAATTGATATTATTAGCAAGTAGCTAGGACTACAGGTACCTGCAGCTCAGTGTTTAGGGTGCAGGCCACATACATCAGGGCTGGCGGGTTCAAACCCGGCCTGGGCCTGCTAAAAACAACAATGATCAACTACAACAAAAAATAATTTTTCTATTTTTAGTAGAGACAGGGTCTTGCTCTTGCTCAGCCTGGTCTCAAATTCCCGAGCTCAAACGATCCTTCTACATCAGCCTCCCAGATCCTGTCAGGGCACCAGCACACCAGTATTTGATACACTTCATCTCAGTTGATACACTTCATCTTACCTCTGTGAGGAAAGAACTAGAATTGTCCTACAATTCTCCAATTTAAGGCTGAGGAGACTGAGACTTGGAAAAAGTTAACAATTTCCCAAAGATTACACAACAAGTGACATAGCCAGGATTAAAACTGCATTTGACCTGAAGCCCCTGTATGTGAACATTATTCTCCACTGATGTGCCACTTCCGTCTATAGTTGTGGCGACAGAGGCCACTGAGCGAAAGCTTTGTGAGGCTGTATCCACCAAGAATGTGATGGACTTCATTACAGTTTGAGCATGCTTTGTCTGGCCCTTCCAAGTCCTATGTGGAAATTTCATCTCCAGTGTTGGGGGTAGGGACTGGGGGGAGGTGGGTCTCTCTGTCTCTGTCTCTCTCATGCACATGCTGCTTCTCTCAACACATGTGATTTACACAGACTGGGTCCCTTTTGCATTCTGCCACGAGTGGAAGCAGCCTGAAGCCCTCACCAGAAGCAGAGGGTGTCATGCTTCTTGCACAGTGAAATAAACCTCTTTTCTTTATGAATTACCCAGCCTCACCAGCCTTAGGTATTCATTTACAGCAACACAAAAATGGAAAAGGCAAAATTGAGGAGGAAGGAATCCTCACCAATATGTTCTATGAAGCGAACTTCACTCTAATACCAAAACCAGGTAAAGACCCAACTAAAAAGGAGAACTTCAGACCAATTTCACTAAAGAACATTGATGCAAAAATTCTCCACAAAATCTTGGCCAATAGATCACAGCTTATCATCAAAAAAGTTATACATCATGATCAAGTAGGTTTTATCCCAGGGATGCAGGGTTGGTTTAAAAAAGTTCAATGTTATTCACCGTATCAACAGAAGCAGAACCAAGGACTATATGATCCTCTCAATAGACGCAGAAAAAGCATTTGATAAAATCCAGCATCCCTTTCTAATTAGAACACTGAGGAGCATAGGTATAGGTGGCACATTCCTTAAACTGATAGAGACTATCTATGACAAACCCACAGCTGATATTTTACTGAATGGAGTAAAACTAAAAGCTTTTCCCCTTAGAACTGGAACCAGACAAGTTTGTCCTCTGTCACCATTGCTATTCAACATAGTGCTGGAAGTTCTAGCCAATACAATTAGACAAGGCAAGAAAATAAAGGGCACCCAGATGGGTGCAGAGGAGATCAAACTCTCCCTTTTTGCTGATGATATGATCTTATACTTAAGAGAACCCCAAAGACTCAATTACTAGACTCCTAGAAGTCATCAAAAAATACAGTAATGTCTCAGGATATAAAATCAATGTCCAGGCTCGGCACCTGTGGCTCAGTGGGCTAAGGCGCTAGCCACGTACACCTGAGCTGGTGGGTTCGAATCCAGCCCGGCCCGCAAAACAATAATGATGGCTGCAAACAAAAAATGGCCGGGCATTGTAGCGGGTGCCTGCAGTCCCAGCTACTTGGGAGGCAGAGGCAGGAGACTCTCTTGAGCCCAGGAATTGGAGGTTGCTGCGAGCTGTAATGCCACAGCACTCTATGCAGGGTGATAGCTTGAGGCTCTGTCTCAAAAAAATAAAATAAAATAAAGTAACATAAAATGAAATCAATGTCCATAAGTCAGTTGCCTTCATATATGTCAACAACAGTCAAGATGAGAGTTTAATGACAGACACAATTCCCTTCACCATAGCCTCAAAGAAAATGAAATACTTTGGAATATACCTAACAAAAGAGGTAAAAGACCTCTATAAAGAAAATTATGGGGTGGCTCCTGTGGCTCAGCAAGCAGGGCACCGGCCCCATATACCGAAGGTGGCGGGTTCAAGCCCGGCCTCGGCCGAACTGCAAAACAAAAAAATAGCCGGGCGCTGTGGTGGGCGCCTGTAGTCCCAGCTACTCGGGAGGCTGAGGCAAGAGAATCACCTAAGCCCAAGAGCTGGAGGTTGCTGTGAGCAGTGTGACGCCACGGCACTCTACCCAGGGCGATAAAGTGAGACTCTGTCTCTACAAAAAAAAAAAAAAAAAAAAAAGAAAATTATGAAACCGTAAGGAAGGAGATAGCAGAGGACTTTTTTTTTTTTTTTTGAGACAGAGCCTCAAGCTGTGATCCTGGGTAGAGTGCTGTGGCATCACAGCTCACAGCAACCTCCAATTCCTGGGCTCAAGCAAGTCTCTTGCCTCCACCTCCCAAGTAGCTGGGACTACAGGCGCCCGCCACAACTCCCGGCGATTTTTTGTTGCAGCCGTCATTGTTGTTTGGCGGGCCCAGGCTGGATTCGAACCCACCAGCTCAGGTGTACGTGGCTGGCGCCTTAGCCCATTGAGCCACAGGTGCCAAGCCATCCCTGGAGGTTTTATTTAAGGAAGACCAGGGGAGGGGGGGCTCACTCAGAAGGGCAGGATCAGCCCTAACTCAATCATATCTCAATACTCCCACTCCCTAAGGTGGACTTGTGGGAAAGAACATCACATACCAGATGCCGGGAAGTGTCAAGAAAATCACTGTCCCTAATGTTAAGTCCAACTCCTCTTCAAGCCCAGTAGCAGAATGTCTCCGCCAATTACACACGTCAGAAGCCCCTCTCCTGACATCTGTGTCTAACAAGCAAGTCAGTCCCAGGCTGGCATTTAGCCTCTTCTCTGCTGACAAGCTGACACTCTGTCCAGGGTGGCATTTATGTTTTGACTGGAAGAATCATCCTCCCTTATTAAGATTTGAAGCAATTATCACTGGGCATGGTGCTGTCTGTTATCTTCCTAAAGTGTTCTGTTTTCTACAGCTGCCTTGTATCCTCAAAATTCTAGCAGTAATTTTGAATATATTTTGCCCAGTGGGTAAGAGTTATCATCATATGGTTTTCACATCCACAATTCCTTTCTTTTCTTTTCTTTTCTTTTCTTTTCTTCTTCTTCTTCTTCTTCTTTTGGAAACAGTCTCACTATCACCCTGAGTAGAGTGCCATGGCTTCATAGCTCACAGCAACCTTAAACTCCTGAGCTCAAGTGATCCTCTTGTAGTCCCGAGTAGCTGGGACTACAGGCAACCTGCCACAATGTCTGAGTATTTTTAGAGATGGATGTCTTGCACTTTTAAGCTCAAGAGATCCACCTGCCTCAGCCTTCCAGAGTGCCGAGATTACAGGAGTGAGCCACCATACCTGGCCCCATAATTCCTTTCTTTTCAAGGGCCTTCACAGACCTAATGACAGCAGTAGGAGCGTGATTGTGATGATTTCAATCAAATGACAGTGTTGGGAGCAATATTAATGCTAAATAGGCCTCTTATTCTTCTTGTACCTTTCCCCAAACATTTTCACATCCATCCTCAAAGTGCAATGCGTTTTATACAAGTCTTTATTTTAAGGAGTTTCATGGACAGAGACCACAAAGCCAAATAATTTCAGAGGCCAGGGATGTGTTATGGATAGGTAGAGATCTGAATAAACTTTACAAATACTTAACATTCATTTCAAATTTTGGTACTACCTATAAGAGTAGATCAGAAAAATAGATCTGAAAGGTCAATGGTAAGTAAGCTTTTCTATTTTCTACTGTAATGGCTTTCCTAAAGACATAGCATACTCCTTTTATTATGTTGAACCCAAATCTTTCTATGGCTGGTTCCTGCCATACAGTGCTATTAAGCAGCTTATCATTGGTCATTTTAAAAAACATATTGTTGTATCTTGGGATCTATCAGTCCCGAATGTATGCTCTAATAAACACATCAATCGAAAACTGAGCCCAGCCCCTTCACTCAAACTTACCTTTGGGACTCACTAAATGGTGCTATCACTACCTACTTTGAAGCCACCCACATGGGTATAATTGAAGGAAACTATAGTAGAGAAGAAGCCTGATCTGATAACACCCAGATCTCTTCCAGGGAAAGAGAGGCTAAAGAAGATTCCTCTTGCTATGAACCTAAGAATCATGTAACCTGGTAAGTACTACCTGGCTGACCATTAGTTTAAGTAAGTTACTTGTTTGGACTTAGCTATCACACTAAGGTGTTAAATTTAATCTCTGAGGATTTATGTGGCTCAGAGTCAGAATGTTCTCAAAACACACATTTTTCCCCTTGTCATACTGCATCCAGACCCTATAACTGGTCCAGATTGAAGAACTTGGCCTGAACTGGCTCACATGACTTCTGAGTATTAAAGCCTAAAACCTTTGGACAGCAGAGCTTCAGACTTTCGATGTCTGAGAATCCGGGGGTTAAGTCTCTTTAAGACAGGTGTCTTGGTTCCTTTCTACTATCATAACAGATGAGGATAGTCCTGTGCCTTCCTGAAATCACCTGCACGTAGTAAAAGTCCCATTCAGATACTTTCAGCTCAGGTAACAGAAAACCCAACTCAAAGCAGCTTAAATGAAAAGGCCATTTATTATGTCAGAATTCCAGAGGTAAGATGGCTCCAAGGTGGATCATGCTGGTAAACTCAACAACATGCCCAGATTCTATAGTATCTTCCTGCTTTGACATCAGGCTGGTGCCTGTCACAATTGAAGAGGACTACCTTAGCTCTAAGACTAATTCTCAGGGCAAGAGACCATTTCTTCCCACTTCCCACCCTGTGCCATGTCTCATCTTAAGAAAAAGTAACTATTTCCTAGAAGCCTTCGTGTCACATGATCATCTTAACATGGTCACTATCAAGGAGAATGGGACTACTGTGGCTAGTTTAATCTACTTTTTTATTTTTTGCAGATTTTGGCTGGGGCTGGGTTTGACCCCGCCACCTCTTGCATATGGGGCCGGTGCCCTACTCACTAAGCCACAGGCACCGCCTGTGTGGCTAGTTTAGACTGTGGTTTACAGTCCTTGCAGCATATTTGAATATCTGGGACTAAGTGGGAAACTTCTGAAAACCCTGATGCCCAGGACTGTCTCCAGACACTGTGATTTCATTGGTGTAGGAGGGAGGCCCAGATATGAGTATTTTTAAGAGCCACACTTAGTGACTCGAATATGCAGCCAGAAGTGAGAGCCACTGACAAACTAATCGGGAATTACCCTGGATCATGTCGGGAAGAGAGGAAACTATGAGAAGAAATGGCTATTAGACAGGTAACCCAGAGATATCAAAAAATGATTTTTTAAAAATTTCCTAAAAGAATATATACAAATACCAAACAAGCACATGAAAAAATGCCCAACATCACTAGTCACTAGAGAAATGTGAATCAAAACTGTGATGCGATACCACTTCATACTCTTAGGACAGCTGATATCAAAACATTGAAAATAACAAATGTTGGTAGGATGTGGAAAATTGGAACTCTTGTGCACTGCTGGTGGGAATGTAAAATGTTGCCACTGCTATGAAAATTGGTGGTTCCTTAAAAAACTTTTTTCTACTTTTCTGTATGATCCAACAATTCCATTTCTAGTTATACACCTAAAGTACTTAAAGGTGGGTTCTCAAACAGATATCTCTACACCCATATGTTCATAGCAGCTTTATTTATTACAGCCATGAGGTAAAAGCAGAGGTGGGTATTGTGGTGGGCACCTGTTGTCCCACTTAGGGAGGTTGAGGCAGGAGGATCATGCGAACCGAGCAGTTAGAGGTTGGTATGAGCTAGGTTGATGCCATGACATTCTAGCATGAGCAAAAAAAGTGTGACTCTATCTCAAAAAAGAAAGCAAAAACAACTTAATTGTCCATTGATGACTAGATAAATAAAATGTGTGGTATATACATAATGGAATATTATTTATTATTCACCTTTAACAGTCACAAAAAGACAAATACTCTGTTTAAGAGGAAGGAAATTCTGACATGATATAGATGAACTTTGAAGACATTAAGGTAATTGAAATAAACTAATCACAAAAAGATGAATATTCTGTGATTCTACTTATGAGACACCTAGAGAGTCAAATTCATAGAGAAAGTAGAATGGTGGTATCTGGAGTGTAGGAAGAGAGAAATGGGTAGTTAATTGTCAATGGATATGGAGGTTCAGTGTTTTAAGATGAAAAGCGTTCTGTGGGGGGAAGGTAATGTAGCACAAGTGGAGGTACTTGATGCCACTGAGTTGATGCATTTAAAAATGATCATGGTTGGCTCAGTGCCTGTGGCTCAATGGGCTAAGGCGCCAGCCACATACACCTGAGCTGGCAGGTTTGAATCCAACCCGGGCCCACCAAACAACAATCACAGCTGCAACCAAAAAATGGCCAGGCGTTGTGGCGGGTGCCTGTAGTCCCAGCTACTTGGGAGGCAGAGGCAGGAGAC
>CAUYON010070801.1:0-49257 GCA_963573935.1 Arctocebus calabarensis | reverse complement strand
TTATATAGTGATCAAGGAAATGCCATGAAGGATATCTGTAACAGTATGATTAAAATATTTCTGAATGTATATGAATCGTGCCCTGTGATTGCACCAATGTACATAATTATGATTCAATAAAATTATTAAAAAAAAAAAAACCTATAAATAATTTTATCCAAGGAAGTGAAAGATCTCCACAAGAAAACTATTAAAACACTGATGAAAGAAATTGAAGACAACCCACACATACAAAAATGGGAAGACATGCTCATGGATTATAAGAATTAATACTGTTCAAATTTCTATACTACCCAAATTGTGTACAGATTCAAAGCCTATTCTATGAAAATACCAGTGATACTCTTCACAGAAATAGAAAAGACTGCCCTAAAATTCGTAGGGAGCTACATAAGATCCTGAATAGCTTATACAATCCTCAGAGAAAAGAATAAAGCTGGAGATACCACACCCTCTGATTTTAACCTATGCTACAAAGCCGTAGCAACCCGAACAGGATGGTGCTGGCATAAAAACAGACACATGGACTAATGGAACAAAATAGCCTGGAAGTAAGTCTATATAACATACACTTACAGCCAACTAATTTTCTACACAAGTATGGGCAACTAATTTTCTACCAAAATGCCAAGAATATACGACGGAGATAGGGCAGTCAGTAATAAATGGTGCTGGGAAAGTTGGTTATCCCTGTGAAGAAGAATAAAACTAGATCCCCACTTTTTACCAGATGCAAAGAATCAACTCAAATGGATTTAAGACTTAAATGTAAGTCCTGAAACTATGAAATTATTAGAAGAAGAAATTAAGGAAATGCCCCAGGATATTGTACTTGGCAGGGATTTTTCAGGTAAGACCTCACATGCATAGGCAGCCAGAGCAAAAATAGATAAATGGGATTATCTCAAGCTATAAACCTGCACAAAAAAGGAAACAAAGTGAGACAATGTATAGAATGGAAGAAAATATTTACAAAATGTCAATCTGACAAGAGATTAATAAGCAGAAGTATAAGGAACTTCAAATGACTAAAATAACAAGAAAAACAGTTTGATTTAAAAATAGCCAGAAGACCTGAATACATTTTTCTCAAAAGAAGACCTACAAATGACCAACAAGTATACGAAAAAATTCTCGACGTCTCTGATCATTAGGAAAAAGCAATCAAAACCCCAATAAGATACTATCTCACCCCAGTTGAGAATAGAATAGCTATTATCAAAAAGTCAAAAATTATCAAATGCTAGCAAGGAAGCAAAGAAAGGGGAATGCTTTTGTAATGATCTTTGGTGGGAATATAATGTAGTATACTCACTACTACAGTATGGAGGTTTCTCAGTAAAGTAAAATAGAACTACTATGTATGATCCAGCAGTCCCAACGTTAGGTGTGTATCCTAAAGAAAGGAAATCATTATGCCAAAGAGATAGCTGCACGCCCATGTTTCTCACAGCATGAATCCCAGTCGTCAAGATGTGCAATCAACCCAAGCGGCCACCAACAGATAAATGGATAAAGTGTGGTATATATACACATGGCAATGGCTGTTATTCAGCCATACGAAAGAATGAACTGACATTTACAGCAACATGGCCGTAACTGAAGGTCATTATGTTCAATGAAATAAGCCAGACAAAGAAAGACAGATATCACACATTTTCACTCATACGTGGGAGTAAAATTAATGGATCTCGGGGAGGTAGAGTGGAAGGAGGTAACCAGGGGCTGGGGACAGAAAAGGAGATGAAGGAGAGTTGGTTAATGCGTACAAAAATACAGTTAGAAGGAATAAATTCTAGTGTTTTCATAGTAGAGTGGAAAAATTATAATTAATAATTTATTCTATGTTCAAAATAACTAGAAGAGAAGAAGTATAATGGTCCTAATAGAACTAAAAATGTTTAAGGTGGTGGGTATCATTCCAATTACCCTGATTTGATCATTCCATGTTATATACATGTATCAAAATATCACATGTACCCCCCCTAGTTATGTACAACTATGATACATCAATTATAAAAAGAGAATCTGAGCCACAGTTAAACAACCTGGCTATGATGTTACTGTGAATCAGTGGCACAGCTGGAACTAGAATCAGGTCTCTGCATTACAGAGTTCTGTCTACTGGCCTTAGAATAAATTGCCAAAAAATCACCCCAATACCTCAACCTATAGCATCGGCCACAATTTTGAGCACAAACAGTGTAAGTTAATAATGCAGAAATTGGTATTTCTGTAGTTTACAGGTTGAGAAATCCATTTTTTAAAGGAGTATTATTTCCTCTGCCAGCCCTCTGATGGAAATGCTGTTCAGCAACAGCATGTGTGAAAGACCAGTGACAGGCAAGTGACAAGAAACAGCTAATTCTTTTTTTTTTTTTTTTGAGACAGAGCCTCAAGCTGTCACCCTGGATAGAGTGCCATGTAATCACAGCTCACGGCAATCTCCAATTCCTGGGCTCAAGCGAGTCTCTTGCCTCTGCCTCCCAAGTAGCTGGGACTACAGGCGCCTGCCACAATGCCTGACCATTTTTTGGTTGCAGCCATCATTGTTGTTTGGTGGGCCTGGGCTGGATTCGAACTCCTCAGCTCAGGTATACGTGGCTGGCGCCTTAGTCCGTTGAGCTATAGGCGCTGAGCCGAAACAGCCAATTCTTAAATGAATAACTCTTTTTACCATCAAGAATTTGTTATGTGGACAAATACCTATTTCTAAAATGTAAAAATGGATTTTCATCACATTTATTAAACATGTCCTACTTTATTCAAGTGCTTCCAACAAATAATTTGTTGAGTCCTGTGTACCAAGTGCTAGAAGTAGAGTGGTGAGCAAGAAACTTACGCTTTAGTGGAATAAAAAGATGTTAAAGGAATAATTATACAATTATAATTAGTTAAATGCTATGCATAAAAAGTACAGAGGGATTTATGGTCGTTTAGCAATGTTTGCAAGGGCTCACTTGAAGAATTAAAGTTTTAGCAGAGATAGGGTTTCACAGATAGGCCACAGAGTGGCAGCGGGACAGAAAGGGGCTCGTGGTGAGGAAGTAGCGTGTGGAGAGGCCCTGAGGAAAGACCAGCTGTGCTCTGTTCCGAAAACTGAAAGACAGGCAGAGAATTCGGAACAGAGAAAACTAGTACAAAATGTAAGTCCTGGTCATGAGAAGAGAAGTGAAGGTGTTTACTAGGTATCACCAAAGAAACCACAGCAAAAGGGGAAGTGAACCTGCTCCCCAGATAAACTGTTTCATGTTAGGATTTTGTTGTTTTAAAGATTATTGTCAAGGAAGTCACTAAAGTTTTTTTAATTTAGTAGGTAGAATAATGCTAAGATTTGGGCTTTTGAATTATGTATTATTTTTCATTTGATTTTTCTTCTTTTCTATACTGGCTTTTTGGGAGGAATTATTTTGATGTGTTGGAGTATTTAGATCAGGGGCTTTTACTGTTGAACAATCATAGAAATGACAGAGAGACTCTTGTTTTCTTGACTGAGGTTTTTGTGTGGGTGTGTGAGGTGCAGCTGCACTGAGGGTTTTTGGCAGTGAAGAGAGGGCAATTCTCAATGTATTTCATCTTGAATAGGAAGAAACTTAACAGAAAAAAGCTAGTTTGAATATATTAAATGCAGTGGAAAGCACCCAGGGCCTGAAGCTTTGGCTGATACCCTAAGTTATTTGTCTGCGTGGATATAGCAGCCTCAGGGCCATGTCCGGGCTTTGTGGCAGGCACATGTGACGGAGAGAGTATTACTAATAGAATGGAGCTTTGTCTCAGAATTATCAATTACCACATGTAGTTTTTAGCTGAACATTTTGTTTGTGAAAGAACATGCAACGAAAGGGCAGGTTATGGAAACCTAGCTTTGCTTGCAAATGTGAAAACGTATGTAGTTTATTATAAAGATCTTTTCTCAGAGTTACTTATAACAGATGGATTCCCAGACCTTCCTTTATTGCTCTCTTATTTTCTTCACTGTCTTGACCTCTTCTGTGGTCTTTAAGTACTTTGTTTTCCAAAACCCTGAAATTAAACGCAAGCGGTATGAAACTTCTCAATTTTTAAGCACTTTTCCATCCTTTCCTTTGGATAAACTCATTATTACCCTTCATACAAGCAGACATTTCTGATTTGCATTCAGTGTTTCACAACTTGTTTATATCTTCATTGTTGAATGTTATTGCTTTTAGAACTGTATAAAGTCAGATTATGTGGTTGGTTTTTCTGAATTCAGATCCAGTCCTGCTACTTAGTATCTTGGTTTCATTATCTTCTCAGTTTTTCATCTTCAAACTGGAAGTGATCATGTGAGGACCTCATTTGAGGGTTTTTTTTTTTAAAGGCTTAAAGATGAAAATGCATATAAAGGACTTAATTTAAAATAAATGTTTAAGAGCATAGGCATTAGTTACCATTTTGTTTGCCATTTAGACCCAGTCTGCTAATATCTATCTAAAGATCATCTGTATACTGACTACTACCCACTAAGATCTCTATTCCTAGCCCCACTTTCCCCTAATTGCCAGACTTATATATCTCACTGCGTCTCTATTATCTATATTTAAATGTCTAATGCATACTTCAAACACAACATGTTTAAAAACAGAACTTTTTCAGTTTCCTACATCTGACTATCCAGTTTTCCCATCATCATTTATTGAATAGGGATTTGTTTTTCCAGTGTATGTTATTGTCTGTTTTATAAAAAATCAGATGACAATATGAGAATCATTTCATAGCTGAGTTTTCTGTTCTGATCCATTGGTCTTTGTCTCTGTTCTTGTCCTAGTACCATGCTGTTTTGGTTATTGTGGCTTTGTAGTATTGGTTGAAGTCTGGGAAAGTGATACCTACAGATGTACCCTTTTTGCTTAAGGTTGCTTTGGTTTTGGGGGCTTTTCTCTGGTTCCATGTGAAGCATAGAATTATTGTTTATATATCTGCAGAAAATGACATTGGTATTTTAGTGGGGATTTTGTTGAATCTGTAGATCACTTTGGGTAGTGTAGACATTTTAACAATGTTGATTCTGCAAGAGGTCTGTCAGTTTTATCTGTTTTCAAAGGATCTACTTTTTGTTTCATTAGTCATCTATATAATTTGGTTATCCATTTTATTTAATTTTGATTTGATCTTCATTATTTCTTTATTCTGATAGGTGTGGGATTGGTTTGCTCCTCCTTTTCTAATTCCTTGAGATGATTCATTAGATTGTTAATTTGCCATCTCTGTTTTTTTCTCCAATTTGTTCATTCCCATTCTTTCCTCTCAGTTAATGATACCACCTTTGTACTTTTGGCTTTCTTCTGCCTCCTAACTTCTATCCATTTTATCAGCACATCTTGTTATAATTATTCCCAAAAAGAATTCTCAATCCGACCACTTGTCCTCGTCTCTTCTGTTGTCCAAGGCTTTTCTTGTGTATGTAGGGAATAGTCCCCTTCTCTCTCCCTATTTCTAGCTTTATCCCATGCAACTCATTCTCCACATCTAACAGTGATATTTCAAACCAGATTATTTTATCTCCCTTCTTTTTATTGAAATTAGAAAACAATGCAGAGTTCTTGAAAGTCTTTCATGATGTGGGTTCTCTGTGACTTCTGCCTGTTTCTCGGACACCACTGGTTCACTCCTATCTGAAAGATTTTACATTGGCTTTTCCCTCTGTGATCTTTCTCTCAGATATTCACAGTGTGGCTTTCTGAAATTTTTAGGTCTTGATTTAGATGTCAGCTCCTTAGAGAGTCTTATCCTAACATCTTTCCTTTCTTTTTTAATAGCTAATCATGATCTGAAATTTCCCTCCCTTTTCTTTCTTTCACAAATTGCCCCCTCCTCAACTCCAAAGGAATTTAAGTTCCACAAGGGCAAGGACACTTTATCCATCCTGTTCACTGCCATATGCCTAGTGCTTAGAATGGAACCTGATACTCAGAATGTTTACAGTATTACCATATTATATGGAAGGATGGCTAGATTAAAGAAGAACAAGTTTATATCTGGTAAATTTTCTACAACTAGGAAAATGATAAATTATTTTATCCAGTAAAAACTTTGTATAGATGCTTACTTTAATTATGATAGTATTTGTCCTAATTGCTTTTATCTGTCTCTTCTGTTTCAGACTGTAACCCTTTCAGGGTAGGAGGTTCGTCTCATTGTCTCTGGCTTCTCATACAGTGCTAGATACTATTTTTGTGCTCCTGTTGATTAAATCTGACATCTTTATTTTCTCTGAAATTATTGTGTGTGTATTTATAAATGTGTATCTATTTGGATATTTAAAATATTCATTCCCCTTTTCTCTCTTACAGTTCATAATTGGACCCTTGAGGACACCCTTCAGTGGTTGATAGACTTTGTTGAACTTCCTCAATATGAGAAGAATTTTAGAGACAATAATGTCAAAGGAACAACACTTCCCAGGCGAGTCTTTATTATCCAAATACATTTTTCTACTCTGGGAAAAATGTCATTTTTCAGTGCTAAATCTACAAGTTACTTTTGTGGCTAAGGGCAGAAAGGAAATATAAAAGTATCCATTCCTTAATCTTTTTAAGTGTTTTCAAATTTTAATAAATTTTTCTTGTCTAAGTAATTGGAACTCTTAAAAAATTTATTTCCATAGAAAGTAGTTTTGAGAATTACAAGGTAGGTCAACTGTATAATTTGCAGGTAGCATCAATGGTCAAATCTGACTACCTGGTAAATCTATTAGAGAAGTATTCATGTGGTATTGGTTCATTTTCATGGAAACAAGTATTTGAATGGATTAATGTACAGTTTTGGTATTTTTCTAATGACAACAATAACAATGGCCATAAGTTGTACCTCAATTAAAAAAAATAAAGTTTAATAAACAAAAAATAAATAGTAGCAACCATTTTAAAATTTGTTACATGGTAGTACTTAGTATTACCTCATTTAAGCCTCATGATTAAAGTGAGTTATATTATCATCCCCATTTTACAGGTTAAAAAAGCTATCAGAAACTACTTAAATATTTTGCCCAAGGCAGCGTTTACACCCAAACGAATCTAATACCAAAATCCAGGATGCTAATTTATTCCTTAGATGTCTGAAACGTTATTTTTCTATGTTTCATTTTCTAAATCTCTATTACTTAACCTAATAATCTTGAAGGATATACATGTTAAAACTTGCAATGATTATACCAGAACATTTTATCCTTACAAAATTGTTTTGTATGTTTTATTTTTTCCTGGATTGTTTCCTATATCAAAACAATTTTAATCAGTTATTACAATCGAATTGTTACACATACTGAAATAATACTTTGTATCACTAATCACTTTGGTTACATGTTCTATTTAAATAAATAGTCTTTGAGATTTGTGTCTTAGATTGAGTTGGAAATTTTCAAATCGCTATTAAATATGTTCTGAATATCAGCATCAGTATTTTGATTTTATTATGTACATGATTAGTATGATGAAATTTTGAGGATAATAGTCATTATCAAGTTCTTACTGAACATCTTTTATTTTCATGGTACGAGTAGATGCTAGAAAGAAGAAAAAATTAAATATATTTCTTACTTTTAAATAATAGTTTCCTAAGTTATGGTATTAAAATGGAGTCAGGGTATTTTGATTTTATGTGTTGTCCTTGATATGAGGCACTATAGTAGTCTTTTTATGTTGTCCTTTGGGAATTTTTTTTAATATAACAACAATGTTAAATAAATAGGCTGATCTGTGTTTGATAATTAATGTTACAGCCACTTTGTTCTTTTGGTTCAGTCAGGGTTACCAGAGATGCTTCAAATTCTAGTCATATTGTAGAGACATCATCACACGCTTGTCAAGATTAATTCTTTAAAGTCGTGAACATGTTATTATAGAAAAAAAATTATAAATGTAAAAGTTTAATTTTCATATCCAGTCCATTGAGGACTTTAGGTGAACAGAAAGGAAAACATCTTAATAAAATATCCCAGGAGTGGAAGAGCAAGTATCCAATGTACTCAATACTAATATGAAGCCAGTAGATGAACTAATACAGGCCCACCCAAGAGAAAAACTCAATTCAAGTTGCGAGGGGTGCACGGGGTGGGATTAGTGAGCTCCCACCTAATAGGCGCAATGGGTGCGGGACACAACTACAACAAGGACTTTACCTAACAAATGCAAACATCATAACCTAATTGCACCCTCTTATTAATCTGACTCTTAGTAAAGCCATGGGCACAGGACCTAGCATACAGCACTTGGTTGTTTTTGTTATTGTTATTAATTGTAGTATTATTATTAGACTTAGCCACAAGATCTTTCCTGACATCATACTTGGTTGTTAAGAAATCTTAATTGCGTACTCGCTGCTTGGATTTGCAGTCTAAAACAAAGTAATTTTATTTCCTTATTTCATCTGTGCCTTTTGGCCCCTTACATGCTTTAAAGAAATAATAAAATGGTTGCTAATAAAAGGGTTCAGTACTTAACTACATAAATCCCTCTACCCACCACCTCAATCCATGAAGGCTTCTTGCTTCCCACTTACTGCTGCAGCATACTTTGCTCAGTTTTAAACAGTTTAAATATTAGAATATAAAAGTACAGATTCTTTCGATACCTGTAAAGAAAGAAAAAGAACATGATCTAAATTGAGGACTGTTTTTCAGAGTCTGCTATTGATATTAGATAAGTTACAATTTTTATTGTTCTTTGTGAAATGGTAGTAAAATGTGAAAGATAATTAATATTATAAAATATCTTCAACTTTATACATTTCTAAATCATAGTTATAATAGAAAGTAACCTTAGAAAACAAAAACTTTCCAATATAGCAACAACATTAGTAACATAGAGGAGTCTTTCTTTAGCTAAGTTGGCATTGAAAGGGTTTTTGAAACATGTGATAAAGTATTAAATCACAAATGGATATTCTCTGATCAACAGTATATAAAATATAAAGTGTGTTACTTAAATCTTTAAGTTTATATACTGGAAATGTTTTCATTTAACACACACAGACACACACACACTATATATATAGTTGGTTTTTTTTTTTTTTAATGAACAGGATAGCAGTGCACGAACCTTCATTTATGAACTTCCAGTTGAAAATCAGCGACCGGAGTCACAGACAAAAACTTCAGCTCAAGGCACTGGATGTGGTTTTGTTTGGACCTGTAACACGTTAGTATTCTCTCTTAGAGTATGTTGTAAATGAATAATGTGATTATCGCTGTGTTGTTTAAGGAAGGAAAAAGTAAGAAAGGTAGTAGACCACTAAGAAGAAGAATGTGTTGCCTGTGAAGAAAATGTAATGCTGTCTTAAAACAAAGGTATATAGGATAGCGTGTTCTGTCACTGAACATAGAGTGTGAAATTTTCAGATCTTGTTAGTAATATGCAAAGTTGTAAAGGCTATGATTAGTTGATAATTTAGAATTTCTAGACTTCAAACTTGGGGTCTTTATAACAGTTTTAATGTTTATGTTATTACTGGACATTCACCAAAGATTCATTTCACATCAAGAATCTGACCATCTTGATAGCAGAAGTAATAGAGCCTAATGATTTCATTAATCACAAAGTAGAGGGCTTTGTAGATACAGATCAAAAGCAAAGACCCACTGGAAGCTTTATAAAGTACAGACTATCCTGATGGGAGCACAAGGTGGATAATGTTACTTGACTGTTTTGAAGAAGACTGTTTAAGGAAGTGTTAGGTTGTATTTATAATGAAAATAAACCTTATATTCCTTTACTTTGATGGGAACACTATTTTAACCCAGAAGAGAAGTTTAATGTGTTTATTTAATTTAATTTCAAATTTCAGAAATCTTTGGAAAAAAGTGAAGAGTACACATTTTAGAGGAGTTTTACTTTTTAGTAGCCAAAAAGGAATAACAAAATTAATCCTTAACAAAATAATTAATAATAAATGGCTTCCACAGATTGGATATTAATGTTTATTCTGACTATTTGGAGTTAGGAGATTTTTAGGTTTCTCTGCTACCATCTTGAGGATGGTCCTTCTAAACAAAGGTTACTGGAGTTGATTGAATCCATTTCATAACTACTGGTGGTTCTTTTTGGCTCAGGCTAAAAGAGCAGCTGGTGAAACAGTTGGAACTCCCCGTTATTAGAGTCGATGGAAGTTACAACCCTAGGAGAGAGCTCACTGCTCAGATGCCTAGCGTTCCAGATGATGATCCCTTCTGACCTTCTCCTTGTCTGAGTTCTTGAGTGACTCCATTAGGAGATGGTCTTCTGTGAGATTCTGTCAAATTATAGGAATTAAAGTATAGAATTTGTCTACATATATATAACTTGGTTAGGAATATTTATATTTTATTAATCTGAGAACATACTTTCTAAGCAAAAAATATATTTTTTAAACAAGTATTTAAATAAACCAGTTAAAAAGTTAACCTTTTTAATATGTTTGTCTTAGAATTATTATATTAGTTAATGAGCACCACAGTCGGAACACCTGGGTTGGATTTGTAAAAAATCAGCATTGTCAAATGAACACAGAAATACATTTTAAAGGAGTTTTTACTTACATTTTTTCCAGTTTGTAGCACTTATGATAGAGTTTGGGGTTTCTCCATGTATTTATTGTTATTTGTAGTGATGGTATTTCAGCTAGAGTCAAAGAATAGGCCTCGTAGTTGGAGTAGAAGCCTGAGCTGAACCTCTCAGTCTGAGGGAGAAATAAAAACCCATCCTTTCAGACTGCCGCTGCCTTTGGTGTCTCTCCTCCCCCGTAAGTGAGGCTGTGGGGCGCTGGGGTCTCTGGTGCAGAACGGGCTGCATGTCATGTTCGTCAACTTAGAGCAACCCTGGATTTGTCAGCATGGGAACCTGGGATTTCTGTAGCGCTTGTCATGTCATCACACTGCAGAATGTCTTCTGGAGGCCTGGGTATTTAAGCAGTTTTTCCCTGTAAAGTGTATCTCTTTAGAGCTTTAAAGTGATATATCGTATTAGCTATCATTGTGTGTCCATTCCAGAAAGCCCCCTGAAAATGAGTGTGTATTGGCAGTGAAGGCTGCCAATTCAAATCAAGGAAATTTGAATAGCGATGTCTGTTTTGAGTTCCTGAAGACAGTAGGCCCTGGCTCCTTACTCGTTATTTTAGACCTAATGACAGTTACTAGCTTGCCTGGCAGTTTAGGGCAGGAGACCCTGTATTTTCTTGCTAGTAACCCCCATGTCTCTGGCAAGTAGCCGTCAAAAGTGGAATACAAGTTCTGATCATTTAACCCAGGGCACTTTCCTCATCCTTAGCACTTTCCACATTTTGGACTGGATAATTCCTGGATAATTGTTTCTTACTTATAGAGGGGCCCTTGTCTTGTGCATTGCAGTATGTTCAGCAGTATCCAGTACCTACTACATGCTGGTAATAGCTGAGACACACGGTTAACCTATATAGTTACATAGCTGCGTACTTGGGGAAAAATCCTTTTGGGTGAATGATTAGGTTCCAGTTTATGTCTAAACACATGACAGCTGCCTAACTTGACTGAAGGAGAAGAGTTGGAATGGTGATGCTGGTACTTCTTATAACTCCTTTTACCCAAGGACGGCCATTCTGGCAACACATGACTGGAGATGCTGCTTGTTCAAGGATCAGTAACTTTGGTCACTGCTTCCTCTACCACTAGCAGACGTGTAGTGTAGGTTCAATATATCAGATATATTGATTATTTAAAAAAATAAAATAAAAATCATAATTCTCTCTCTTTTTTTTTTTGTTCAACTCTAAAATGCAGTTTATGACACATATTTTGGTATTAACTTTTGATTAATTAGTATTTTTACCTTTATATTCTTCTTCCCCCCCCCCCCCCAGTGGTAAGACAGAATTTATTTACAGAAAAGAATACAGAAAACACTAAAGCTCCTGGTAGAGAGAGAGAACTCAAGTAGGGAGAGAAAGCTCTCTCCGTTTCTCTCCCTGTCTTTCCCTGTCTCCCCCTTTAGGCTTTTAGTCTCAGGGTATATATAGGTGTATGGGTTTCTTGCCCAGGAAAGGAATGAACACAGTCCCTTCTGCCAGGGGCAAGGTGAATAAATGTATCAATGAATGAACACAGTCCCTTCCACTGGGGCAAAGTGAATTAATGTATCAGTGAATGGACACAGTCCATTCATGGAATTGAGGCCTAGGAAATTCACATGAAATTGACCTAGGCATAGGAAATGGGGGTTCCACATATAGTCCTAAGTGTAAAGTGAAGGAGACACCAAGGACAGTTGTCCGGCCTTTTTGGCTATTGGAGCCTCCAGTGGAGGTCCCCCTCCTTGCCTGTCATCCAGCCCGCTGGCTCTTCAGCTGGCTGCCACAGCACTGACACTGCCAAGGAGGAGGCGGCAGGTCTGCCAGCTCCGCTGAGCTGGCTAGGGCACCAAATGTCCTGCATCAATTTTCCCTCTCCGAGTAGAAACTCTAACTTTTCATAGCTGAACCTTAAAAAAAGCCTGTGAAGTATACAGGAGGATCATTATCATCCTGTAGAGACAACAAAACAGACTCAGGTTAATTTTCTCTCTTTCATATGGTTAAGACATAGAGGACTTGACTCCTCCTTTATCATGATTCATCTAATTAGTTCAGGGTTTCTAGGACCTGAAAGTTCAGCTATCTGCGTGGGTCTGCCTCACAGTACAGGGTTAGCCAGCAAAGGGTTGAGGAAAACCGGCAGGCTGGGAATCCCTAGAAGGACCAGTCGGGGACTCAGTCAGGGATCATGGGGCCTGTCAGGCAGTGGCTGCATTCAGGTTCACCTAGCAGGTCAAGGGGACATTAGGTGACACCAAAGATGACTCAGATCCTAAGAGGTTTTGCTCTCTGAATTATTTTATATGGCTTTTTGAGGCACTGTTGGCTCTGATCTGCAATTATTAGTTAAGCCAGAATCTTTCCACAGACAAAGAAGAAGCATGGTCTTCCCAAATTGAGGATAGTTCTTGTTATTTATAATAGTGAAAAAGTGGAAGCAAATGTAAAACAACACAACTGACTCCACCACTCACTAGCCATCAAATTAATTAAACCTTGATTTCTTCCTGTGTGAAATGTGAGTGTAAAATCACCTAGCCCATAAAGTTGTCAGTATTAAATTAGATAATACATATAAAGGCCTTAGGACAATGCTTAGCTCCTATTAAACACTGAGTAATAGACACTTTTATTATTGCAGAAGATGATCTCAGTGGAATATTGTATATATAGCATTAGGATTATGTTTCTGATGAGTTTCTAATAAGGTGGCATACTTTCAAAGTTTTAGGCATATGAACACAATATAATCACAACTCTAAAAGATGACAAAAAAGACACTGGAAGAAACTTCTCTGTCAGTTGGTTTTTTGCTAATTTAAAATATTAATAATAGCTTTATTGAGATACAATTCATGTAACCTGAAGTTCACTCTTTTATAGTATAAAATTCAGTCAGGTGATTTTGGTATACAAGTTTTGACAAGTTCACAAATTCATCCTAGAAAACATGCTGTGTTAACTCATTGCTGAATATCACAACCGTCTCCTTCAAAGTACTCTCCTTGGGAAGCTATGCACTGATGCCAGTGTCTAGTTCACCCTTCAAAGCAATTTTGGAAATCTATCTCTGAAATGACCGTCAGAGCTGGCTTTGTACAGCACACAAAAGCATGCGAAAATACTGAATGACACTCAGCAGGTCACCACCACACACCAACATGAACACAGCTCTGAGACTCGATGAACCAAGGTTATGAAACTTTACCAAATTGTTTGTGCACTGCTGCCAACCTAAGGGAAGGATGCTCCAGGCGTGGTGTCGCATGCCTGTAATCATGGCATTCTAGGAGGCTGAAATGTGTAGATCATCTGAGTGCTGGAGACCAGCCTGAGCAAGAATGAGACCCTGTCTTTACTAGAAATAGAAAACTAGGTAGGTGTTGTGGCGGGCACCTCTAGTCCCAGCTATTTGAGAGGCTGGGGCAAGCGCATCACTAGAGCCCCAGAGTTTGAGGTTGTGAGCTGTGACGCCATGGCACTGTACTGAGGGCAACAAAGTGAGACTCTGTCTCAAAAAGAAAAAAACAAAAAACGCATGATGGTAAGTTTTCAAACTTAATTTTCAGATCTTGTAGAAGGTCTTAATTCACAGAGTTGTGGGAGCATCACCAGTATCTAATTTTAGACTGTTTCATCACTGCAAAAAGAAACCTTTTGCCTACTAGCTGTCACTCAAAATCCCTTTATCCCCCTCCTCCACCCCAACCCCTGTCCCTGGCAACCACTAATTTAGGTACTTAGTTTTTATGGATTTGCCTATTCTAGACATTTAATAGAAGTGGCATCATACAATATGTGGTCTTTTTGTATCTCATGTCTTTCAGCCAACATAATATTTTCAAGGTTTATCCATGTTTCAGCGTATATCTGTATTCATTCCTTTTTATGGCCATATAATATTCCATCATGTGGCTATACTACATTTTGCTTGTTCATTCATAAGTTGATGGACTTTTCCATTGTTTCTACTTTGGGACTATTATGCTACTACCAACATTAGTGTTCAAGTATGTGGACATGTGTTCGCTTTTTGTTTTTTGAGAGAGTCTTACTCTGTTGTGCTAGGTAGAGAGCTGTGGTATCATAGCTCACAGCAACCTCAAACTCTTGGGCTCAAAAGATCCTCTTGCCTCAATTTTTTCTATTTTTAGTAGAAACAGGGTCTCACTCTTGCTCAGGCTGGTTTCAAACTCCTGAGCTCAGGTGATCCATCCGCCTTGGCCTCCCAGAGTGCCAGGGTTACAGGTGTGAGCCACTGTATCCTGCCTGGATATATATTTTCAATTTTATTGAGTATATACCTAGAAGTAGATTGCTGTGTCTTAGTTAACTCTATGTTTAATGTATTGAGAAACCTCCAAACTGTTCTCTAAAAGGGTTGTACTATTTTAAAATTTTACCAACAACGTTTACAAGTTGATTGCTATTCATGCTATTTGTAGTAAGTATAAATGTTTGGGTCACAAAATCTTTGGAGAGATAAATATTTAGGAAATTAATATAGGTAGTTATATGCTGTAAAGTAATATATCCAAGAACATTTGTTTCCTTCCCTCCCCATTTTTAATTCCCTCTAAGTTATCCATTCTCTGATTATAGGATTATATTACAGTTGCAATATGCAAGTGTAGATAAATCTTCAAGTATTTACAAAGTACACCCCCCAAGATAACTATGCACACTCCCAAAACATAATCACTGTCAATTACTATTTATGGAACCTTGTGTTAATTTTTATAAGCAATATCTGCCTTAATTTTTTTTATTTTGGCCAGGCCATGGTGGCTCACACCTACAATGCTAGCACCTAGGGGATGGAGGTGGGAGCATTGCTTGAGTTGAGGAGTCAAGGCCAACCTGAGCAAAAGTAAGACCTCATCTCTACAAAAAATAGAAAAAATTCCCAGGTGTAGTGGTGTGCGCTATAGTCCCAGCTCAAACCCTTGTAGCACAGGAGTTTGAGGTTGCAGTGGGCTATGATGTCACCACTGTGTTCTAACCCAGGCAACAGAGCTAGACTGGTTTTCTTGGAGACAGAGTGTCATTTTGTTACCCTCGGTAGAGTTCTGTGGTGTCATAGCTCACAGCAACCTCAAACTCTTGGGCTCAAGTGATCCTCTTGTCTCAGCCTCCCGAGTAGCTGGGACTACAGGCACCCACTGCAACGCCCAGCTATTTTTAGAGATGGAGTCTCAGTCTTGCTCAGGCTGGTCTCAAACTCCTGAACTCAGGGGCAATCCACCTGCCTCAGCCTTCCAGTGTGCTAGGATTATAGGCGTGAGCCACCATGCCTGGTGACCCAAAATTTCTTTTTTAAATTTAAAATGTTCTTGGCTATTTGTAGTCTTAGCTAATCAGTGCTTACATAGTTAAAGATGATAGCCAAAAACATTTTTTAGTTCAAAGGATTTTTATCTACTTTCTTTCATTTTGTTTAATTATCTGGCCTCTAACAAAAATTAAGGCAGAGTTGATCTTATTCCAGTTTTAGCCACTGCATTAAGGTTTGTCTTTTTTTTTTTTTTTTTTTTTTTTTTTGTGACGGCTTCTTATATATATAAACTATGTAAAGAGCTTTATAGCATCAAAGTTCATTGTACAAGATCAGCCACATTTGTTGACTACAATATTTTATGTAATTTTTAGAATTAAGTTATATTGAAACTTACAAAGGCATCTTTTAAATTTTTAAATTAAGGCAATAATGATTATAACTAGCCCATTGGCTTTAACTTTATGCCAGCAATAGTAATTACAATTAGGAAATCTACACTTATTTATGAAATTTTACCTGGGGATATGAAAGTCTTCTCATACTCTATTAAAAAGACAATTATATTCTATTAAAATGAGTCATGCTGAAATCATTGCTTACAAGGGGTTCATCTAAATGATATTGGGTATATAAAGTAAGTCATTCCCTGGTAGTAGAGGTCTTTTTTTTTTTTTTTTTTTCCAATCTGGCTAATAATAATACTTGAAAAGACATTTAGTCATGAACAAACAGCCCAATTAGAAGATCAAATAAACCTTGCCCCTAATGGTTTATTTTGTTTTACATGGCTAAAGTACTTTTGGTAGCAATTGCTAATCTGTTTATTCCAAGTAGATACAACCTCGGAAACTTTGCAGTACAGGAGTTGTTTCCGGCTTTCTTTAGGTTATGTATCTGACAAAAGTGATGGGCCCTTTACTTCAGGAAAATGCATTTGTACATATTTAGTTTTACATAAAAATTACAGAGATTCGCACAGCCTTCTAAAACTCCTATTTAGTCACAGAGAACATATTTATTATAATTAAGCTAATTTTACTAATGATCTGAAAGTGCTTTCAAAGATATTATTTAGAAATCACTCTTTATAAACATTGTTGTGGCTTGCTATTCAGGCATTTTAATTTATATCCAGGCAGTTGCATCTATTAATAGTTTTTTTTAGGATAGGCTCTTAGAATATTTGCATATAAGTCTGGTTTATGATTTAAGCCAGATTTTCTTATCAGTGCATCACATGTGTGGTTAACAATTATTGTCTGGCCATCTCTAAGAAAATCTGATAACGTGAAATACTACTTTTTTCTTCAGGGTTATTTCTTTACATTCATTGAAGAGCTAGTTATAATCCTAGATGGACACACCAATTTGCTTTACAATGTTGGCGATCATAAATTTTCTGGTGTGTAAACTACATCACTACTTTTAAATTTCCAGAACAGAGGATTAACGGGACAAGTGTTCCTGCAAGGAGAAGTTTTCAGTCTTGCTCACGGTGTGAGTCCAGGGAAGCTGTTAGGAGCAGCCAGCAAGTGAGTGACTTCCCAGTAGCATTCTAGTCACTCAGACTTACAGAATCTTTCTAACCATGATCTGCTATAGTTTTACTATAGAGGGTATACCCAGTTTCTATTGCTGTATAAGAAATTACCACAAACTTAATGGTTTAAAATAACAACCAGTTCACAGATGGATGGTTAGAAGTCCAAGCACAGCACAGCTAGCTTCTCTGCTCAAGGTCTCACAAGACTGAAGTCAAGGTGTTAGCCAGGACTGTGATTGTCAGCTGAGGCTTGGACTCATCCAAACTTATTCACATTGCTGGCAGGATCTTATGGTTGCAGGGCTGAGGTTGCCACTTTCTTGTTGTCCTGGATGTTTTCAGCTCCTAGAGGCCACCCAAAATCCCTACCATGTGGCCCCTCCATTGTCAACGTCAGCAATGGAAAATATCCTTTGCATCAAATCTCTCTCATGCTTTGAATTTCTCTTTCCAGGACAGAGGCCAATCCTTTAAGGGATTAAGTCTGGCCCACCAAAGGTAGTCTATCTTAAGGTCGACTGATTTGGGACTGAAATTCCACCTGTATTCAGTAGCACTTAGGTAAATATTTGATTGAAAAACTGGGAAAAGGTGTGCCTACACTGGTGGTGGTAGGGTATCTTGGAGGATATCTTAGAATTTTACCTGAGATTGGGGTATCAGTGGCATAGCAGCATCTATGATCTGACAGGGGGAACAAGGATCTAGGACTATTCCCTGTTCCTTATAAAAAATATCAAAATACATGCAGGCTAGAAAGAAAAAAAAAAACAGGTTAGGAGAGGGCAAATTCTGGGTATCTGTTTATGCTATTGAGCCTCAAAGAAAGGGACTTCCCCTAGGATTTAGGAAACCTGGCTCTGCCACTTGGTCACATCATTTAATTTCTCCAGGTCTAGAGCTGAGAGAACTCAAGAACATCAAGTACATCAAGAAATTCCAACCAGAAGGGAGTGCAGGAGGAAAGTAGCCACCCTCATGTCACCTGGGAGCTTTTTCAAACCCAGAATTTCTCCTTCATTCCCAAGATGTTGTAATAGCATTGGGAGGTATGAGAGAAAGGTTGGGAGGGAGGGATGAGGATTACAATGTAGAATTGTTCCTTAGGTCATTTTTGTCCATTTATTCATTTAACAAACATTCATTGACCACTTGCTTTGTCTCAGACACTGTGCTGGGCACCAAGAACATGGGAGTAAACAATGCTAAATTTGCTAATGATTTGACAGCGCTTTGAAAGGGATTAGAAATCATTCTTTATAAACATTGTTGTGGTTTGCTATCCAGGCTCTCTGCTTACACTCCAGTTGCAGAGACAGAGGCAAGTGAGTACAAGTTGGTGCATGTTACCTATTGGGTGCTAAAGGGTGCTATGGGAGCTGAGGGTGAGGGACCTCCTTGAGAAAGTGATGCTTGAGTGGCCATTAGCAAGGAGAGGAGTGTAGGAGTTGGTGTGGAAGGTAGAGATGTTTAAGGCAGGGACAAGCATTTATAAAGGGGTGGGAGCTTAAATGACTAAGGCACATTTAAGAGCTGTAATTAGCCCCTAGAGCCTGAGTTAGTGTATATTTCATAACCAGCCTTACCAATCATGCTAATCATTTAGAGTTTTATCCTAAGCACAATGGAAAGACATTGAAGCGTTTTAAGGGAAAGTGACTTGAAGAGAGTGACACTTTAAAAATATCACTCTGAGGGTGGCAGTATTAGAATTAAGGAGACTGGCAGTATTAGAATTAAGGAGACCACTGCAGATAGCTGGGACCAGGATGTGTCAGTGGACATGGAGAGAAGATGGCAGGGCCCTGTTTCCTCATTTGCTCAAAGAGGCAGTTGAATTGGGAACCTCAAAGACTGATTCTAGGGGTGACCTTCCCGAACCCATGAACGCTAGTTCACAGGCACTTGGCTGAGCTCTGTTTCTCCGCAGTCTGCCCAAGTTGCTGGCTGCAGGAAAAGGGGAGTTCCCTGAGTGTAGGGCACGTTCAGATCAAGAGTGACCCCAAAGGAAGAACTTTTGTACTACTCCAGGCCTGGGAGTAGAGCAAGGTTAATGGTCAGAGATAGTCACGTCTGTAAATTTGACTTCAGAGGTGGGTGTCTTTGGAATTCCCAGCACATCGCAGGGCAGCGTTTTTCTACTTTGTGTATACAGAGTATTCGACCAGATTTAACTTCCCTTTAATTTCTCTTCTCTCAGTGGAAGATGCATTGAATGTAGTGAATAACATGAATTCAACAGAAAGTGATCTGAGCTATAAAACATCCTTTTGCTCTGATTTCAGAAATCTCAATCACTAGCAAGGCTCTGGCTGTGCGGAGACACCTGAACACAATCTCCAGAGGACGGGATTGAGAAACCTTTGCCTGTGGCTGACATAGTAAGTGCCAACCTGGGCTCCTCCCCAGCAAAACCAGCCGTGAAGCAGTTAAGGTGGTGCTTCCCATCCTTTTAGGGGCTACACCCGTTTCATGAGGATTCGTGTTGCCTTTTTCTGAACGTGTCTCATGATTGGTCTTTACACATGCTTTAATCTGAGTTCACCCTCCTAATTTCTTACATTGTAGAAAGTGCTTTTTTTTTGGCCCACTAGAGGGAACCAGAGGGGTAGTCAACAAGATTTTTCTAAGGTTCTTAATGTCAGTAACAGGAAATTCTCAGGAGCAGGCTGACGGTCACAGCACTCAGGGAGGATTTCTGTTCATTGTGTATGTGTGTTTGTTTTTTCTTGTTAATTTAGTTACATGAAGAATAGACTATTTTTAAGAGCAGTTTTAGGTTCGCATTAAAATTAAGTAGAAGACGAGTTTTTAAAACATGTAGATTTCTAGACTTTGCCCCAGATCCACAAAATCAGAAGCTTGAAGAGTGAGTCCTGGGAATCTATATAACAAGGGTTGGTGGAACCTCTGCCTTTGGCAAAAATCTGCTTAAGTATATAAACTTAGAGCCCAACAGAGGCAGGAATACACTGAGTGTTCTTAGTATACACAGCAGGATGTAGGTACAGAGGCCCAGAAGGATTTAAACATATTAAAAAAAAAGAGGGGAAACACTTGGAGATTGTCAATATTTGGAATATGAGTCATATATTTTTCCAATTAAACAACTTCAACTCTTAAATAGAATCCACATGATTTACTTAGAGACAGAGGAAAATCTAAAAACTGCCATTCCTGGAAGACTTCCAGCTCCAGAAGAGAAATTTTAGGGAGCCCCCGAATCAGAAAATAATATATTGTTTCTGAAATAAACATTTCATGAATCCTGACAGATTCCTATGGATCTTATCCAGGGAATAGAAATAAATGCCCTAGATCCAATTGCTGTGAGACACAGATGTTTCCATAGTATCAAATATGTTCTGTCAAACTGGCCAAGAGACACAAGCTGCAGTTATAGGAAAAAGAGAGTCCACAGGACTGTCAGAAGGGAAGGTTTAACAAATTCTATCCCTATAAAAAGTAGTTTAATGTACAATAAAGGTAATCTTATTGATTTATAGCAAAGTACGTTAGGTAATCCATTAGCATGATAAAAAATTAGCAATCTAATGTAAGAATCTCTTACTGCTTGGCCCAATGAACCCTGCTCACTGTGGAAATTTATATAATTTGTTTAAACAAACATTAAATAGCTGGAAACTATTTGATAAGTGCTGGTCTTTGTAACAGGTCTCTGATACCTTATTTTGAATCCAAATAAAAACTCCGATCTATGCTCTGCTCCTCCTCAGCTCCCCCTAAGGTGAGTATCTGCTACAATCTTGTGCTCAGAATTGTTATTTCTTTCTTTTTCTTTTTTTGGAGATAGAGTCACAGTTTGTTGCCCCAGGGTAGAATGCAGTGGCATCAGCCTAGCTCATAGCAACCTCAAACTCCTGGGCTTATGCAAATCCTCTTGCCTCAGCCTCTCGAGGAGCTGGGACTATAGGTGCTCACCACAACGTCTGGCTAATTTTCCTACTTTATGTAGAGATGGAGTCTTGTTTTTGCTCAGGCTGGTCTTCAACTCCTGAGCTCAAGCTATTTCTTAATCCCAATATGCCTTGTAAGGCAAAGGTGGAAGGGGCTGACTTCTGAATTACTCCACCTAAAGACACAGAGATTTTCAGCTAGTCAGACTTAAAATGATTGCTCTGTATTAATTTAAAAAAAATATGTATATTACATGGCCCTGTAGGCTCAACAGACCCTGATAACTGTGGAAACAAGATTTCTTTCTTTTAAGCTTTTGCCTGAGGAATCTGGGCAGACAGGTGGTAATTTTAGAATTCTTCCTTACTCTCCTTTTAAATGTTTGTTCACTGTGTATGGAGGGCCCTCATATACTTTCATAACCCAATCTACTCTAGTACAAAATATAACCTGAGCTAGGTATTATGTTTTATGTTATACATACATTTTAACACAGGAAGACAGTAGAATATTGGAAGATAAGGTAAGGAGAGTTATAGGAGTACAGATATTCTTTAATTTATTCCCCAAACAGCATTTGGAAAGGTGATTATATGAGGGAGAACAATATAGTAATTCACACTGAAAGCTTCCAAGTAAAGTATGCAAATGAATACAGTTCTATTTCTAGTTAATTTGACTATATTTCCTTTCTTGTATCAATATAATCATGCCTCATTTGGAGAATAAAATTTGTAAAAATTTCTTCCCCATAAAACCATTTCTTTCTTTATTTGTTTTCAAATAACAAATGCAAAATTACTTGTAGGTTTTAATGACACTAAGTATCAAAATGTATATTATTTCTTTCACAATAAAAAATAAATTTATACTGTTAGCCAGCCTCTAGTAACTGCAGAATTGATTCCAGTCCTTTCTCCACCCCCTCTCTGCTAAGTATTTTTCTCCTATCAGCCTGTGGTTGCAAATGCAATATCATTTGCAGTGAGTTAGTTGGCAGCAAACCCTGGTTATTCCCACTAGGCAGGCTTGGCTAGAGGACAAGAGCTCTTGTTAGAGGTTCTGCTACAGCTCCCACACTGCAAGATCATTAAAATTGTCATCTGGTCCTACAACAGCTGCCTGGAGCCCAGTCTCAATAATACATGCACTCCAAACCTGTATTTTTGAAGAGAAAGGTAGTTACTATTGTAAATACCACGTTTCATTCATTTGCAAATTTCTTCTCTTAGTCTATTTTCTTATCTCGTTAGCCAGCTCTCACTTCCATCCTGCCTATCCCACCTGTGAGAGCCATCTCTAGTGGATTACAGCTCTCTTTTCCTTTGAGAGGGTACATAGCCCTCTAATCCTTTGCAACACAGTGACCCAAGTCATTGCTGCCAGTCCTTGGAACTTGGCACTTGAGGTGAAATCTATTTACTACTCTGGCTTTAACTTACACCTTTCAGGAACATTTGATTTCAATTAACTTGGTAATGAGGGATCTAGATGTTCATATAACATTCTTTTCATCTTAATTAACATTTACAGTTGAAAATATCAGGGAATAAAGAGCCAAATTAGTCAATAAAGATAGGATTTGTGCATAAACATTTCTGATCTGAGACTTCTCACTGAGTTGAGGAACTGGCCATAGTAAATCTTATCTGATTCTACTTCACTATGGATATTTTGTGTGAGCAGTGAGTGATAAACTCATCAGAGGTTTGAGAATTAGTAAATTCTCAGAAGGAAGTGTGTATTCAGAAGAGAAAGTTTGGCATGTAAATAAGTGCTATTAATTTGTTATTCCCAAGTGCATTCTATAGCTTAGTTCCTATATAGGCTTTTTCATATAAGTTTTAATTTATTCTGGATTGTTTTACTAGTTTATTATGAATTAATCAAGAACTCATAACAGTCATGGTCATGCCTTGGGTTCTCTAGGAAGACTCTGACAGGGGATTAACCCACAGGAGGTTTATTAGGGAGTGTTCTTGGTGTCAGCACCCAAGGAAGGGAAAGGAAGGAATGAGGATCAGGCAGAGAGGCAGGAACAGCTGGGCTTCAGTGCAGCTCAGGCAAAACCTCAGCCAAACCTACAGAGAACTGACACTAGACTGGCTCTTTGGAGCTTTCCCGACTCAAGGTGAATAGGTTGGGTCTTCATACCCCAGATTAATTAGTTACCCGATGTGGACTGCTGCGGAAAGTGTTTATGACATGGTAAGCACTTGTTTAGCTGAAGAAGGCTGACGGTTGAGGTCTGTCTGCCAGCAACACTCCTAGCTGCTAGGAGAATTACCTGACCTCAGCAGGGGAGACCTCAGAGGCACATCCAAGTATCCGTTACATGATGCACACAAAGCCCACAGCAGATGCCATATTTAATGTTAAAACATAAAAGCATTCCTCTTAAAGTAAGAAACAAGAAAAGGGAGTCCTTTATTACCACTTCTATTCAGCATTGAGAAGACATGAAAAAGAAAATGTTTAAGGATTGAAAGGAAAAAGCAAATTGAATGTGATTTGTAGTTGAAATGATAATTTATGAAGAAGATTATCTACAAAGAAATTATTACAATAAAAATATCAGAGTAGCTGGAAACAAAATAAACATATATGTTTGTCTATGTCAATTGAATTTTTATGCATAAGCAATAATGTAGAAAACTTTATTAAAAAATACCATTGGTGATAGCATAAAAATAAAATATAACTGGCAATAAATCTAACAAAAATGTGTAATATCTTTATGTAAAAAAATGATAACACTTTATCAAAATATATCAAAGAATGCCTAGATACTATGCAAATGGAAAGATAGATATATAGTGTTTATGGATGGAGGATTAAGTTTTATAAAGATTTTAATTCTTCTCAAACTGTTCTATACATTTGGTAAAATTCCAGTAAAACAAAACTCTATTGGAGAGTCTGTGGAATTTGATAAACTGATTTAAAAATTGATATGGAAGAATACAAAACCAAAGAGGAAGAAAGATGGAAAGACTTCCACTACTGCATAAAAATTTATCATCAGCCTTTATAATTAAGAATATTCTAGAAAAAAGGAAGAAAATCTTTCCATTTGCAAAAACATGGATTAATCTGGGAAAGATTATGCAATAAGCCCTCAGAAATAAAGCAACAGACAAATATTGCATGATCTGACTTATATATGGAATGTGAAAAGGTCAAACTCAGAACCAGTGAGTAGGAGGGTGATTGCCAGGGACTTATGGGTGGAAGAAAAGGTAAGATGCTAATCAAAGGTGCAAATTTTTAGTTATACAATGAATAAGAACAGCATGGTGACTATAGTTCATAATACTTGAAATTTGCTGAGAGAGTGGATCTTAAGCATTCTCTTAACCATATTAGGTTATGCATATGTTAAATTACCGTGACATGGCTACCATTTCACAATGTATACATATATCAAAACATCACATTGCATGCCTTAAATATATATAATTTTTGTTATGCCTCAATGCCTCAATAATGCCAAAAAGTTATAAATATCAGAACATGGATATTCTAATGATGGTGACACAAATAGACAAATGGAACAAACAGAACAGAATAGAGTCCAGAGATAAATCCATGAATGTATGGGCACTTTTTTTGTGCAGGTCACTGGAGAAAGACCAGACTATTTCACAAATGGGCAAAAACCTTGAAAATAGGTCCCCCCTTAGATCCTAATCAAGGGTCAGTCAATGTGCTAAAAGAGTTGTAAAAGCTAAACCCATAAAATTTTATTAATAGCACAGTAGAGAAATATCTTCAAGAACTTGAGCAAAGTCTCACTTTGTTGCCCAGGCTGTAGTGAAACAGATCATAGGTCACAGCAGCCTTGAACTCCTGGGTTAAAGGGATCTTTCCACCTCAGGCTCCCAAGTAATTGGGATTATAGTTTTGTGCTACTAGGCCTGGTTAATTTTTCTACTTCTGTCACGATGAAGACTGTCTATGTGGCCCAGGCTGGTCTTGAACTCCGTGGGCTCAAGCAATCCTCCCACCTCAGCCTCCCAGAGTACCAGAAGTACAAGTATAAACCATGACACCCAGACAGGATGTGTTTCTGAAAGAAGGCACAGAAAACTGGGCTTCTCCCAGAGTATGTGTTCTAAAAGAAAGTTAGGCAGAAACTGTGATGTCTTCTCTGACCTTGCAGAAACCACAGTCTGTTGCTTCTGAAGTATCTTTCTGCCTACACAGATCAGCCCTGTTTGTTGTGAGAGTGTATTGCATAAGGGCATGAATTCCAGGAGGCAAGCATCACCAAAACCCATATTGAATGCCAGCTACTGCCGTTACGATGGTACATGTAACAGACTGACGCAAATAAAAAGTATATCACTCCCTGTCAGGAAAGGGACACAGTTTTACTCACTAGGATCACATGGAGAACACTTCCAGGCAGAAGAGTTAACATATAGTATGGATATTTCATCCTCTTGCCATCCTACTGGGGAAAGACCACAAAGGCCATTAAGCCATGTTATCTCTGTGCAATCCCAGGGTACAGAGTGGTAGAAGCACCATCCCCTGCTTGGGGGGGGGGGGTATGAAGTGATATAAATATCCATGTCCAAAAATATTTGTATTTTCCAGGAGAGTTGAACTTGTGCCCAACCTATGATCCTTCTAGTATATAATTTAAAGATACCTTTGCATAGATGCATTATAAAATATGTTCACAGAAGCCTTACTCCTAAAAGCAAAAATTCACAATTCATCAATGATAAACTAATGGTGGCATATTCATAAAGTGGAATACTATATAGTAATGTAAAATTTATAAAGTGGAATACTATATAGTATGTGCTTAACTATAGGTAATCTTAAAAACAATTGAACAAAAATGTCAGTTATAAAGTAATATGCAGAATATATTCTTTTTTTTTTTTTTTGAGACAGAGCCTCAAGCTATCACCCTGAGTAGAGTGCTGTGGCATCACAGCAACTACCAACTCCTGGGCTCGAGCAATTCTCCTGCCTCTGCCTCCCAAGTAGCTGGGACTACAGGCACCTGCCACAATTCCCAGCTATTTTTTGGTTGCAGTCATCATTGTTGTTTAGCGGTCCCAGGCTGGATTTGAATCCACCAGCTCAGGTGCATATGGCTGGTGCCTTGGCTGCTTGAGCCACAGATGCCAAGCCCAGAATATATTCTTTTATTTTTATTTTATTTTTGTTTTTAGGCTAGTCAAGTGAAGCAGTGGGAGTGGAGACCAGAATATATTCTTTAGAGAGACGAACATGTGAGATAAAACTGTAAAGGAAAGCAAGGGGGTGATCAATACACAATATTGGGTGGTAGTCCCTTGGGAGAGGCACTTACGAGGCTCTAAGGAACTGATAATGTTCTCTCAAATGTCCTGAGAGCTTATTATTATTCTTTAAACTCTACAGATACATTTTATATAGTCCTTTTGTAAAAATAATATGTTTCACAATAAAATATTAAAAATTAAAGTGTTCTTTAAAAAAGACATAATTTAAAATGTCAGGCCTATTTCAGTGAGCGAATGAATGTTCTTAAATATGCATCATTACACATCAAGCATCTCTGTAGCCTCCATTCCTCCCTATCAAAATAGAAAAGTATAAATGTTCTGAGACTGGAAAAAGAGAGCAAGTTTCCTCAATTCATAAATGTTACTACAAAATTAAGTTCCCTCTGATTCACTAGCTCTGGGTCTCTGATATGGATTTTCAGGATATGAGCTAAAATATACTCAGAATAATAAGCTCAGATCCATACTTCATGCAACAATAAGGTTAAAATTTGGTTGAAATTGATTGGCCAGATGAATTCTACTATTTTTCAGGTCTATAGCAGCCATCATTTTAATATTAAAATATATATTATTCTCTTCATTATCCTGATTGTTCTTTAGCTGTTTCAGAATAGAAATCTTATCAAATCCACTGTTACCCAAATGGCCTTAAATATTAGGATTCCCTTGTTGGAAAAAAAAAAAAAACAGTAGAAAAAATACTTCCAGAAATATAGCACATTTTTTTCTAATGCATATACTAATTACTAAACTTTTTAAAAGTAAAGTTCTTTCCTAATTATAGCTAGCTTCCAATATGTATATGCATTTTAGTTGCATAATTATGTCAAAATAATTCATTGGCATTAAAAAATTGGCAGCACAGATTTGATAGACCCATGTATCACTGAAAATTCTTTAGTTACAAGCAACCAAATCCAAATCTGAATGGTTCACACTATAAAAGAATTCATTGGAAGGATATGGAACATTTTATCACAGTGAAGAAGCCACTGACCAACCAGACTTTGAAAGGGGCAGGAGTTAGAGGGCTCCAGGAACCTAGAAAATGGGGCTTATTTGGCATTGTTTTTTCTTAGGCACTATAATCAAAATAAACTAGCCTCAATATTTTTTCAATTCTTGTGTCACTATGGTCAATTTTTAAATCCCTGCTCCAGAGATTGAGTTGGGTCATGTGAACGCTCCTTGGGAAGAGGAAGGTTTGGTGCTGTTGACAGTTCCACTAAGACTGCTACGGTGATAGGCTTGGGGTGGTGTCAGGAAAAGGCTAGGATTTTCCCAAGGAAAACCAAGGTGCCATTACTAAAAGAATGGGGGCATTGAGGCTGGGCTGGCAAAATAGCAGATGTCCACTATAACTCCTTTAGAAGAAATTAATTTTGCTGTAATCTTCTTATCCAGAATCACTGTGCGATTTTTTTTTTTTTTTTTTTTTTTGAGACAGAGCCTCAAGCTGTCACTGGGTAGAGTGCTGTGGCATCACAGCTCACAGCAACCTCCAATTCCTGGGCTCAAGCAAGTCTCTTGCCTCCGCCTCCCAAGTAGCTGGGACTACAGGCACCCGCCACAATACTCAGCCATTTTTTGGTTGCAGCTGTCATTGTTGTTTGGCGGGCCCTGGGGCTGGATTCGAACTTGCCAGCTCAGGTGTACGTGGCTGGCGCGTTAGTCCGTTGAGCCACAGGCGCTGAGCCTCACTGTGCAATTTAAATTAGTGTACTGGGAACTGTCCTAGTCTGCTCAGCTTCCATAACAAAATACTATAGACTGGCTGGCTTAAATAGCAGAAATTCATTTTCTCAAGTTCTGGAGGCTGGAAGTCTGAGATCGCAGTGCCAGCATAGTCGGGTTCTGGTGCGGGCTCTCTTCCTGGCTTCCAGACAGCCACCTTCTCCCTGTGTCCTCACACGGTCTTTCCTCAATCTGTGTGTGTGACAGAGAGGGGCATGGGGAGAGAAAAATCCCTTCCCCTTCTCATAAGACCACCAGTCCTTTCCGAGTAGGACTCACCCTCGTGACCTCACTTGACCATTATTACCTTCCTGCAGGCTGGATCTCCAAGTGCAGTCACACTGGGGCTCCGGGCTTCAACATGTGAATCTGGGGGAAGTACCATCAGTCCAGAGTGGGCACCTGCCATTGGACTCAGACTTGGCTAATTTACTTTTGATGGTCTTCTCATCCTCACAGGCAAATGTGATTGCAAAGTCCTGCTAGTGTGTGCCGGCCGTTTCCTCAGTAATCTGTCGGAGTTTGGCAGCCTCTGTGGGGTTTATTGCTGTTGGTTTATTGCTTTATTGCCCTCCCACCTCCTCCTAGACCAAGAAATACTGTGCTCGAAGCCAAGCTCCGTGCCCAATGTCCGGTGCCAGGCTGGCTCGTTCGCGTCTGTTACTCCCTGTAGCTCAGCCCCACAGCAGTCCCTGCTCCAGCCTCTGCAGAGTTTCTTCCTCCGTTTTTCAGACGCCCCTGCAGGCATTTCTTAGGGAGGCCATGTGGGATGAAGTCAGAACACCTGTGTTCTATTCCCGGCTCTAGCACTTACAAGCTGTGTGATTGTAGGGAAATCACTTAACCTTCAGTAAATTTATTTATGCCACAAATGTGTATTGCTTTCTTCCAAGTCGAGTGCGAGGTACTGAGAAGTCAGTGATAGGTGCTGTGAAGGATGCTCTGAGCGGGAGGGTGGGGAGGCATTTGTGAATCTGGAGTGTAGGTTGCAGAAGGGTTTCCTAAGGAAATGACTTTTTCTTTCTTTCTTTCTTTCTTTTTTTTGAGTCAGAGTCTCTCGCTCTGCTGCCTGGGCCAGAGTGCTGTGGCCTCAGCCTAGCTCACAGCAACCTCAAACTCGGGCTCAAGCGATCATCTTGCCTCCACTTCCTGAGTAGCTGGGACTATAGGCCCCCTGCCATGGTGTCTCCCTAATTTTTTCTGTTTTTAGTAGAGACAGGGTCTCATTCTTGCTGAGTCTGGTCTTGAACTCCCGACCTCCTGATTCTCCTACCTTGGCCTCCCAGAGTGTTAGGACTACAGGTGTGAGCCACCACATCTGGCTGGAAATGACTCTTGATAAGAAACATGAAAGATGTGCAGGAGTTACCTGGGAGAAACAGTGGGCGCAGGTGAGGAAGGAAACACATTCAAGACAGAGGGCAGAGCATCTGCACAGGCCCTGACGAAGGAGGCCTCTCATTCAGCTTCTCATGGAGCCACAACAGATGTGGGAAGAGTGATGGGAGATGAAGCTGGGCAGGAGGCAGGGTCTACATTTTCTGCCCCAGGACCTGTGGCTGGAGTAAGGGAGAGACATGTTCCAATGAATTTTTAGAAGATCACCCAGACTAGAATACTCTTGGAGAAGAGTAGGGGTGGCTGGAATTAGTTGAGTGAAGTGACCAGTGAGCACAGTGGTTCAGAATAGGATGGAGAGAGTAGAGATAAACTAACACGTTAGCCATTTCTAGCGAAGGTTAGCATGCCTGTGTATTATACCTTGGCTACCTGACTGGCCCAGAGTGCTGTTTCCTGATGAACGCACTCAGGAATGTTTATTGAGCAATTACTACATGCCAGGCATTTTTCTAAGTGCTAAGAATATAGCAGTGCACAAAACAAAGATTCTGCCCTCTTACTTTCTAATTAAAGGGTTTACACTCTAGTGCATTTGCAGAATAGAATCAGATACGTAAACACCCAAATGTGAGCAGTTGCTTTTGGATATCTAGTTCACTGATTTCTAAGGAATGCTGTTTTTCAGTTTTTTCCTATTGCTGCTGTAACAAATTACCACAAACTTAGTCGCTTAAAACAACACAAATGCATTAAAGGCCGTCCCTGAGTTATAAACGTCCAACTATGTACAACTCGCATTTACAGATGGAGGCTATTACAGGTCATAAGTAAATGTACCTGTTAGCACTTACCTATACATTTAGCTTAAGAACAAACATACGGAATCCACCTCATTTGTAACTCAGGGACTGCCCGTATTTTAAAGTTCTGAAGGTCAGAAATCTAAAATGCATCTTGCTGGGCTGAAATCCAAGCATGTGCAGGACTCCGTTCTGGAGGCCCTGGAAGGGAATCTTTTTCCTGGCCTTCTCCAGCTTCCAGAAGCCATTCTTGCTTCATGTCCCCTTCCTATCTTCAAAGCCATCAATGGCTGGTGATGTCTTTTTTTTTTTTTTTAATTTCAGATTAATGTGATAGTGCAAACAACTAGATTCTAATGTTTGTATTTGTTAGGTAGAGGCCCTCTTATAGTTGTGTCTTGTACCCATACATTGTGCCCATTAAGTGGGAGCACACCAATCTCCCTCCCTCGTTCCCCTCCCCCAACTTGAATTGAGTTTTTTCCCTCTGTGGGCGTGAATTAGATCATTTGCTGGCTTTGTATCAGTACTGAGTACGTTGGATATTTGCTTTTTCATTCTTGTGATACTTTACTAAGAAGAATGTGTTTCAACTCCAAAAGATGTAAAGTCTCCAGCTTTTTTATGGCTAAACAGTATTCCATAGTATACACATACCACAGTTTGTTAATCCATTCCTGGGTTGATGGACATTTAGGTTGTTTCCATATCTTGGAGATTGTAAATTGAGCTGGAAAGAAGTCTGTCTCACATCAGACCCCTCCAAGATGCTCTTTCCTCTCGCTTTCACTTATAACAATTCACTTGTTTTATGTGTTAACATCACATGTACCCTATAAAGATACAGAACTCTGATGTACCCATAATAATTTTCTTTTTAGACAGAGTCTCACTTTGTCACCCTTGGCAAAATGCAGGATTATTGTGATTGCATTGGACTCAGTGGATGATCCAAGAAACCTTCCCTCCTCGGGAGCCTTCACTTCCTTTCAACTGCACAGTCCCTTTGCCAGGCGTGGCAGGGGCCAGGACAGGGCCTCTCTGCGGGTCAGCTTGACTTGCTACTCCTCCCCAGGCAACTTTAGTGTGCTGAGCCATGAAAGAGAAGCAAATTTTCTCTTCTCCTGTTTCAGCTTTGTTCTCAGTGTATAAGTGAGCAGTGAAGTGTCTGAAACACAGGCATATAACCAGAGTTGCATTAGTCTCTTTTTCCTGTGCCTGAGAAGTTTCAAAAGAATCCCAGAGAGCTTCCTTTTTGTTGGAGGGTTAAATGTCAAAACCACAGGCTTCTCCCAGTGCTGCTGGGGAGAAGGGCCCAGCGGGGTGTTTCTGGTTACCACACTTGACTCACTGTTCTCAGAATACACCAGGCAGTATCTGGAAATCTTTAACTGTGAGTGCTCTGTTGAGCAAGATTTCATACCTACAGGGTGACAGGGAGGAGAAAAAAAATAGGCACTTTAAAGAATATCCCTGACACATTTTGTAGCAGAGAGAAAGGAAAAAGTCAGGTGAGTAAGAAAAGATGTGGAACTTGTTTCCTCTGAGAGAAAAGATTCTGAGCAATTCCTTCAAGTATAAATATCCACTGGGGATATTTAGTGACCCATTTCAAGGTAAATTAATTGGTATTTCATTGTCAGGGTCCAGGTTGTAGTTTTACAAATCTCTCCCCACAGCCCCTGGGTTGTGTTCAAGTCCCCTTTTTTTCCTTTAAGCAAATGACTAGGGTTTCCTGATTCCGGGAAGAAATTGCCCACTCAGTAACAGCAGGTGGAGAATTAACCCTTTCGGATGCACAGTTGTGTGCGAGGCCAGTGGGGGCTGCAGCTGCTGCTCCTTGGTACTTGCCACTCAGCTTTGAACAACTGCACGTTGCTGGGATGGCCCAGGTTGGTTTGGACCTCAGACCCCCGAGTGAGAGGGCTGCAGAACTGGCAGTGGGAATGGTTAAAATGTGCGGATGGAAGTGGACTTGAGAGGGAAGTTGGGTGCTAGAATTTCCAAGAAGACCAGGCCTTATGGGAGGAAAATGGTGCAATCTGCCCTCACACCTTGCCTGGAGTTTGGCAGGGAGAGGATGTCGACAACGTCAGGGTATGTTGAGAAACAGCAGGAGAATGAACTTTCTGGCCACATGTTGTTTGCCATTGCTCACGCTGGTGGGTTGTCTGATCAGATTCGTTTCTTCAGGGAAAATGATTCTCCATTTTACAGAGAGCCCCTGGGGCAAGCAGTGAAAGTGACTTTGGGTGTAGGAAGGGTCTCATCTTTGAGGACAAGCCCATATGGGGTTTCAGTATGCAGATCCACTTCCGTGGACTCACAGGGCATTTCTTCCTTCCTTTCTCAGCTGTTTTCAGAACGCTGCTCTCTGCTTTCTTTCAGTCCTTGTAATCAGCTCCATCTCATCCGCACCTTTCAGACCGTGGCCAAACGGTGCCTGCAGCCCGGTTCCCGGGCCTCCCTTCTCTGTCTTTGCAGTCGCAAGTCTCAAGGGCACCCACAGAAGAACAGGGGCTGCTTCTGCCAGAAATGGGGAGTTTCCTTTCCCACACTCCGAGCAGTAAACTAGGCAAAAGGGAGGCGAGGAGGTGGGAAAGGAAACACACCTTCACATTTTCCCTTTCAGAATTCTGGCCTCAAAACCCTGCTTGGATTTACACGCAGCCCTTTAGTGTGCATTGCAGTCTACAGCCACTGTCTTTTCTATTCAAGTTAGAATTGATTCACTATGTAATACATGGATGAATCCTCCCCGGCTTTCCAGCAAAATTACTTATGCTATTAGTAGCATTAAGCAGGCTTTTACAACTGGAGATAAGCTACCCTGATGTTCTATCTGCCAGGGTGTGTGGAAGCCAGGTCTATTTTGTATGGCTGAGAGTAGGTGGCAGGGACAAAGGAGAAGGTGTCCATTTGTGTTCTAGTCCTATGCTTAGATTCGTGCATATTAGGAACTGCTCTTTAATTCCTTCACACAGAAAGCCACAGCTCATTAAAACGAACCAGACTCAGAGGGCACAAAATAACCACACTTTTAAACTCTGACTTTGCCTCAGGGTTTAGCAACCTGCCTAGTCAAATTGCCCTGGTGTTGATCTTATAGCAAAGCTGCCTCTGTAAATAAATCACCCCCATCTAAGCCTTTGAGAAATTTGTGTCACCAAGTTTGTCACTTCTTCCTTCTAACCACCTGCAGCTGGACAGCCCAGCGTGGGGTTGGCTCCATCCTGAGCAGCCAGGTTGCTGGGCTGCCACGCTGGTAAACTAAGGGGTTCAATAGAATCCTTTTCTGAACCCCGGGGGATGTGGTGGCGCCTACCTGTAATCCTAGCACTCTGGGAGCCTGAGGCAGGTGGATTGCTTGAGCTCAGGAGTTTGAGACTAGCCTGAGCAAGAGGGAGACCCTGTCTCTACTAAATAAAAATAAGGAAAAAAATTAGTGAGGTGTTGTTGCAGGTGTCTGTAGTCAGCTACTCAGAAGATTGAGGCAGGAGGATCTCTTGAGCCTAGGAGTGTGAGGTTGCTGTGTGCTACAATGACACCATGGCACTCTACCCAGGGTGACAGAGTGAAAGACAGAGTCTTACTCTGCTGCCCAGGCTAGAGTGCTGTGGCATCAGCCTAGCACTGATCTAAGCAGCTTCAAACTCCTGGGTTCAAAGAATCCACCAACATGAGACTCCCAACTAGCTAGAACTACAGGTGCCCACCACAATGCTTGGCTAATTTTTATATTTTTAGTACAGATGGGATCACATTATTGCTCAAGCTGGTCTTAAATTCCTGAGCTCAAGTGATCCTCCCGCCCCAATCTCCCAGAATGCTAGGATTATAGGCATGAGCTACCATGCTGGCCCTGATACCACCCTTTTCGATAGATGAGCTCAGAAAAATTTGAAGTGGAAACATTTATCATTATTTCATTACCTTCTTTTTAAAGGAATCATATAATGAATCCTCTTTAAAACCAAATAATCATTCCTTAATTTTATTTCTTCTGGAAATGCTGATTTTCATATGTTAGGAAATGGTTATGCCTCTGGAGTACAGAGCACATGGTAAGTAAGCCATTTAGCAGCAACATAGTTAAAGTGTTGAGAGTTAATTATTTCTGTCCCTTCTCCTAGTAAATCTGTTTTCTGTGTCCCAGCTTGGAGAACGTTATATAGGATGTGGGCAAACATCTGAAGACAATATATCAGCTAGGCAGCCTGGGCCTCTCTGGGGTGTGGTATTTATGGATGTGGTGACTGTTGAATGGGCTAGGAAGGACAGAGCAACCTCATAGCCCTGATGGCGTCACTTCCAAGATCATCCCAGGGACAACCATTTTTCCCAGGACAAAGGAGGGTCCTGCCAACCAGCAGAGGGCATGCTCTTCAGAGACCAAAAAATGACATGAAACATTTAACAACCCCAAGTTAATGCAGTCCCCGTTGGAACCAGAGGAGCACTTAGTAAACAAGAATGGACATAGCCCTCTAAATCAAGCAGTTCAGGGAGGAGGCAGTTCTTTTGTTCAGAGGACACACAAGCTAAATGTCAGCCCAGCATGGTCACTGCTCCCATCCAGTACAATGCCTCAGCATGTACAAACACATTTCATTGTCACAGAGACTCTGGAGGGGGAGGGGACAGTGTCGTGGGTTGAATTTTATGTCCCCAGAAGGTATGTTGAAGTCTTAAGCTCAGTACTTGTGAATGTGACCTTATTTAGAAAAAGGGTCTTTGCAGATGTAGTCAAGATAAAATGAGGTTATTCTGGATTAAGATAGACCCTAATCCAATTGCTGGTGTCCTTATAAAATGGGGGAACTGTAGATACACATAGAAAAGACACTGTCAAGTGCAGACACAGACACAAAGGAGAAGATGGCAGAGTCTGAAGACAGAGCTACAAGCCAAAGAGGCCGAGGATTGCTGGCACACTCCAGCAACTGGGAGAGAGGCATGTGGCAGGTTCTCCCTCGGAGCTTTTAAGAAGGAACCAGCCCTGCCGACACTTGGATTTTGGTCTTTTTATGTCCAGAACTGTGAAAGAATACATTTCTGTGTTTTAAGCCCCCCGGTTTTCAGTACTTTGTAAGGCATCCCTAGGACACTAATACCAGGGATATCCCATTTACTGGGAAAAACACAGGTTTCAGAGATAGGAAGGAACTTGCCTAAGATTTCATGGCCAGTGGATGGTTAATGGACCCTTAACCCCAGAGGTGTTGACTTCAGGCTGATTTCAGATCCTGGGCCCTTCTCCCCACATGACCTTGCCTTATGGGATGCAGGGAGAACCCACATTGTTCTGCTCAGAAAATAACCTAATCAGTATCTCTGAAAGCAGTTGGCATGGAGGTAAATAAAAAGAGATGTACACAATCCCACCTCTGGGTGTGCACCCCAAGGGATTGAAAGCATGGTGTTGAAGAGATATTTGTACACACATGTTCACAGCCTTATGAACAATAGCCAAGAGGTAGAAACAACAATCTCATGATAGATGAATGGGCACACAAAATACGGTCTATACATAAGTGGAATATTACTCACTTAATATTCTTAAAAGGAACAGAATTCTGACACATGCTACAGCTTGCATGAACCGAAGTTGAGGATGTGATGCTAAGTGACATAAGTGAAATAAACCAGTCACAAAAAGGCATGTACTGTATGGTTGCACTTGGGATATCTGGAGTAGTCAGATCCAAGCAGAGAACCAGGAACTGTTTAGTGAGCATAGACTTTCAGTTTGTAAGATGAGAGGCGTTTTGGAGATTGGTTTTATGGTGACAAGAATGTTCTTACACTACTGAACTGTATACTTAAAATGATTAAAATGGTAAATTTTTAAAATTGTGTTTTACCACAAGGGGAGAAAGAGAGGAGGAAGAGGGGACAGGGGACAGGGGACAGATGGAAGGAGGGAGACAGAGGGGAAGGGAGAGTGGGAGGGAGGGAGGGAGGCAGAGAGAAAGAGAGATGGATGGATGGGCTTTTTCGGATAATGGGATTCTGTTAGCTTGGCTTAGCTAGGAAAAGGCAGCTCGACACAACAGCCTGGTTTCCTCACTCAAGAAAATATTGTTTCTGCCTTCCTGGGACTTACATTCTGTGATGTCATTCAAAGAAGGGGGCTACCTGCCTTACTCCAGCAGGGCGTGGAAGCCCACAGCTCCGACAGGTGCCGACTTTGCCCTTCACGCCGGCACACACTCTGCCACTGTTAGTCCAAGCTGCTGTTAGAGGTTCAGGTGATCTTCCCTCCACAGACTTGGGGGACACACTCTTTGTTAGGAGGTGAGCAATTTTAATTACATTGCTTCCAGATTTTGTTAGCTTGTGGTGAAGATGGAAGTCACATGGGGGTAACTCTCATGGACTGTCCCCACCTGTCTGTCACCTCCAGAGTCTTGCTGCTTGGTAGCAGAGGCCTGGCTGGGAAGGCGCCTCTGCCCTCCTCGCTTCCTGGCTGGCCTAGCGTGGAGCTGCTGCCAGCTCCTGGGAGGTGCGTCCTGGCCTGCCGGGGACCGTGTCTCAGTGCCCTGGGTGGGTGGTGCGCGTCTCTCTGTTTGCACCCCTGCTAGTGCTCTTGTCACATACTCACAACCCGATTCATGTGACATTCCCAGCTCATTCTACTGAGAGTTGAAGGAGTGAGAAGGGGCATCACGATCTCTAAACACCGGCATGTTTTGTGAGGAATGTGTCCGTTATTCTCCATCTGGCCCTCCAGATGGACTCTCTGCCCTTCTCTGCTGACCTCTAAGTGTGGCATGTCCTGTGGCCCCCTTGTGCTCTACTTTCCATCTGGTTTCAGTTCCTAGGAGGCCCTGGCAGGAGACATACAGGCAGGAAAGAATCCGTTCATGACAGAACTCTCTCTGCTGCCTGCCTGCTGGTCCCTGTTGAGGTCAGGAGTCCTGTGCGGTATTGGCTGGGGTCCACGCTCATGGCTGGGGCTCCAGGGATCCTGCAACACCTTCTTCCCCTCACCCTCCAGGCTTCAGGGATGTAACAGTTTCCTGTTTCTGCTAGGCCCTGGGTGTGCCATTATCTTTTGTTGGCGTCTATAATTCTTGCCCACACCTCTGTAAATAGTTCTATTAACCTTTTCAATCACTCTTTTTGGGTATCATCTGATTTCTGCAGGATTCTGATTGATTCAGTGAGTTCCAAGAAAAAAAAAAATACTACAGAGAGCCAAGGGGCTGGGAAAGGACAGGTAACATCAGAAATAAAAATCTACAGTTGATTGAAACATTTAAATTCACTGACTGGCTGACTGGAGTTTTTATCATGAAAGGCACAACAGCTTCGTTGCCTTGGCCTCTTACTTTCAGGAGTCTGAAAGTGTGCAACTAAACCAATTGGAAGGTACCGAGCAAGGGGGCCACAGGACACTTAAGATGAGCACCCTCTGTGAATTCCAGGCATTATTCCTGCCCACAGCTAGGGGGTGTTTTAAGGACCCACCATTGAGAAGAGCTATACTCTGCTTCCCACCCGAAAGAATAATAGCAATACTAATAATAGTGCCAGCTGCTGTTTATTGTTTATCACATGGCAGACGTTGTGCTAAATCTTTTATTTATCATTTCACTGAATCCTCCCATCAGCTCTGTGAAGCAAATACCCTATTTCGCAAGTGAAGGAATGAAACTTAGGCTAAATATTTGCCACGATTTTACAGCTCGCAGTTGAAGTCAGGCAATCTGACACGCGAGCCAGAGCTCTTTTAACTACTATTGTGCAAGAATTTCCCTACATGTGGCCACAGTTCCGCCGGTGGAATAGGAGACCGTCTGAGGCCAGTCTACGGGTGAAGAGCTTTACTGGGCTGGTTATGTATTTATGTTCAGCCTTACCTTCTACTGTGTATTTATGACAGGTGATACTGCCTTTCCATTTTTCAATAGTGATGTAGTTTCCCTTTCAACAGAACCATAATTAAAGACAAGTAAATAAATGTAAGGAAAAATATTAAGGAATGGTAGAGGCTGAGTAGGCATATGGCCACAATTATGTCTAAAATTTGGGGAATACTGTACCCTCCACACTGGCCCCAGTGAAGCCTAAGTATTCACGCTGAAGACTCTGCTGGAAACAGAAAAATTAAACAGTTCTGCTCTCACTCTCAGATGTCTCTCCTGACTAACTCACCCACTTTTAGCCCATTTCCAGGTACTGTTTATATTGAGTTACACTGTCAGTTTTGCTACAACTGGAGTTTCTGTGCCACCACCCGGCTCATGGGAAGTTGGCAAATGAAAGAGGAATTTCAACAGAACATGGGAGTCCCGTTGGTCCATGTGTAACGTTTCCTAATTGGGGGATGCTGTCACAGTGAAAGCAAGTCACCAACAGGAAAGGAAAAGCCCTCAGCTGCCCTGTCACACACACTGGGCCTCTTTCAAGTCTACGTGAACTGAACAGGAACTGAACCTGTACCCGGGTTCCCTCCCAAGCTTGTGCTGCTCAGCCTTGCATTGCAGCACCCTCGCTTTACCAAATGATGGTCACCGCATTTCTGGGAAGTCAAATAGAGTTTCTCCCCGGGCCCCAAACCCTAATTGAGGTACCATGATACCCAGTGGGGCAGCGGCGGGCTCTATCTTATGTTTCCTAGCTGCCTACAAAATGTACCACCCTGGCATCACTTCCACAAACCCCAATACCACTTCCTCCTCCTCCTGAAGCTTACGTCTCGTCCGAGTTCCTCATCCAATTCCGACTAAGGCAGCAAATAGTCAAGCTGAGTCATCCACATATTAGTGGCCAGGAGGGGGTATAAGCATGGGTGTACCTCAGCTGTTGGTCTGAGCCATGACACACCCTAGTATTGGCTTCTGAGTTTCTAGCCAGTCCTGTTCCCTCCAAGACTTGATTTTACTTGGGGATAGGGCATGGTGGGGTCTTTTGCCGCTTCTAGCTCCTGAGTGTTTATCTCAGGCAAGATGTAGCCTCCCAGTACAGCTACTGTCCCTGGGCCAGCCCGTATGTAAAGGTAGAATTTAGTGGCCGGTGGGTGGCTCATGCCTGTAATCCTAGCACTCTGGGAGGCCAAGGCGGGTGGGTTGCCTGAGCTCACGAGTTGGAGACCAGCCTGCACCAGAGGGAGACCCTGTCTCTAAAGATAGGCAGGTGTTGTGGCGGGCTCGCATAGTCCCCTCTACTCGGGAGGCCGAGACAAAACGGCTGCTGTGACAACCTCAACTGTGATGCCATGGCACTCTACCAAGGGCAATAAAGTGAGACTCTGTCTCAAAAAAAAAAAAAAAAAGAACTTTGACTCTCCATCTGCAGCAGGGGACCTGCCCGGGAAACCTGCCCTGCATCTACAATAAACAACCCAGGCAGCCAGCCTGCTGTGATTGAGGCTTGCGGGAAGGCTGGTTGCTATCTCCAGTGCAAATCCAGGAGCTAAACAATAGCTTCTGTAACACTCAGCCCCAAATGGCCAGGGACTTGATTAATAACTGGCAGCTTCCCTAGTTTTTGTTGCCACTTTTCACCTATGACTAACTGGAGTGGGCTAAAGAGGCATCCAGCCCTACACAGTCCCACAGGATGCCCCACTTGGAATTAGCCCACCTGCAGCTTCCCCAGGCCCCACGGGTGCACCCGAAGCCTTGCCTTGTTCCCACCATAAAACTTTCCCCATCCTCTGCCTGCATTGGAGTCTCTGCCAAAACTTAAGTGACAGTGATTGACTCCCACAGAATAAATTTTGGTTGCCCTTTACCCAGAGCCCATAACCTGCTTTTCTTCCTGCCCCATCTTAGCAGCCCACCTAGCGATGAGACTTCAGAATTCAGCTTCTCGCCGTGTTGACAAGATTTCCTCGTCTGCTGGGAAGGGTGCAGGGATAGGGCTTGGCTGGACTGTGGTCCTCTCCTGAGTAAGATGCAGGAGACGCTGGCTTCTTTAAGAGCCAGACACCAGGCAAGACTGCAACTGGGTTTTATGTCCAGTTCCCACTTTGTTTTCCAGTTCCACCTACCCCATGAGAGTTAGAGCCTAGCCTGACTCCTGCCAACCCCTCCTCCTCAAGTGTCGTTTATGAACCCAAGCCCTCTCATGTAGCCCTGATCCCCAATGGACAAATTTCCTCTCTGCCAACTGCCTGTTTACATGGCTAACTCCAGCTGCTTGGATTCTCCTTGTCCGGACCCACTCTGCCTCCAGGGAGCGTCTCAGCCCTTCCTTCGTAACCCCCACCTCCAGCACACACATGATTGCTGCCTAGGTCAGATGTGTGACCAGCCAGAAATGTTCTCAGAAGACGCCCAGCGCGACTTATCTGAATCATTCAGAGTCACCCTGCCAGGCTCGGCTCCAGCAGTTTCTGCACAGATTACGAGGTGACCACATGATGGCACTCTAAAGCTAGCAATGCTCTCCGAGAGTTGGTAACCGGCAAAGCCCCAGGGAGTCAGGATCTGTATCTCTGTTTTGGCGTCCGTCAGAAAACTGAAAACTGGTAATGGTCAACATGCCCCCAGAAAAATCCTAATATTATTTTGCCAAGGATTCTTCCTGATCAACAGCTATGTGTCTCTGACACTTGCCAAATGTTAAATCTCCCTCTCTAGCACACACCGCACCGCCCATTGCTGTCTCTTTTTATTCAACACATGCATATTTCTGTTCTAAATAGTCTGCCAGTTGCTATGAACACAAAAATAGATGCACAAAGATCTAAGAAAGATTAAAACGTCTTACCTAAGCATGAGTGAAATGATTTCTCCTTTTGTTTTGGCCCATCATTATGCTAAATAAATAGAAGCCTTTTCCTGCTTCACGCACAAAGCTGAGTAAATCATGGGTACAAATGAAAACTGCCCATGTCTAGAAAAATCCCTCAGCCCCCTGACTGATTAGTCATTACACATTACACAGCCTGGGAAAGGTTGCCCAGGTAATCATACAAACATTTGATATTTTTCTATGCTTTCCTTAGGTTGATTCAAATTCTTTGGAACTGAAGTTCATTTTTGTACAGCCTTTTAAAAACAGAGCACGGTGAGATTTACTTGGGCTTATTTTTAAGTGTGACTGAATGATGGGCTGCTATGCTCCAGCACAGCACAGCACAGTAGAGAAATTATGTCTTTAGGATCCAGTGGTGGCAGGTGGTGTCAGCGGTGACTGAATCTGGCTCAATCCTTTCTTATTTGGTGACCTTGGCCAGATGTTCTTCACTTCTTTGACCTTCGATTTGCTGATTTGCGAACTGGGATAAAGCGTATTGGACTTTGAAAGGTGTTTGGGAGATTAAATGAGGCAATGTTGAAGCATAACAGAGCTCACTCAAGGGTAGCTAGTATTCCTTTGAGTAAAGTGGGTTATCACTGTGCATAACCTATGACTAAGAAACTGGACAGTCACGAGAATTTCTCCTGCTCCTTTGGTAATCCCAGGTGGTGATTAAGAGCATGGTCTTTTGAGTCAAACTGTCTATGCCCAAACCCTGGTTCTACCTTTTATATAATAGGCGAATTTAGTAAATATAATCAAAACTCACTTCCCAAGCTTCAGTGTCACAGTTTGTGAAGTCCGTAATCATAGTCCCAGCCTCACGATCCTGGTGTGATCATTGAATGAGACAATGAGCGTGTCAGGTTGAATTATGCCCCCTGTGACAGTGTTGAAGTCCTAACCCCCGATACCGGTGAAGGTGACCTTACATAGACATAGTCTTTGCAGATGATCAGGTTAGGATGAAGTCAGTAGGGTGGGCCCTAATCCGATACAATTTATGCCCTCATAAAAAGAAGAGACACCCATATGGGATGAGTGCATGTGAAAATGAAGGCAGAGGTCCGTGATGCATCCTCAAGCCAAGGGATGCAAAGATTGCCAACGAACTGCGAAAAGCCCAGACAGAGGCTTGGAGCAGACTGTCTCTCACAGCCCCAGGGGGAAACCACCCTACTGACACCCTGATCATGGGCTTCCAGCCTCCAGAACCGTGAGACAATACATTTCTGTTGTTTAAGCCGCCCTCTTGGCACCACTTTGTTGTGGTGACCCTAGCAAATGAATGCAGCAGGGATCCATGGAACCAGCGCATGGCTCCCGGGAGGCACCCCGCGGGTGGGACACGCTGTTGCTCTTCACGTTGGCCCGCCACGTTTCTTACCTGTTCTGACATTAGTAGCTTTGCACAGGAGCGTTTCCAGCCACGTTCTCCCAGCTGGTTGCTAGAACTCGCTTGTCCTGGCAATGCTTAAATGTGCAGCAGAAAAGAATATGCAAAACAAATTTAATGAAGCCCATTGTTTAGATTTCTAAAAAATTTGAACACCTGGAGCAGATACCGATAAATAGAAAGCCCCGTGTATAAAGAATAACTTTATACACGGTAAGGGTAGCTCCAGACAACATCCATGATTAAATTGTGAGGTGTTTTGGCAGATGTCAGGCCCCTAGCTACACAAAAGGAACCAGCGGTACTGAAGAGGGGGACGTGGAGTCCTGATTTGCTATTCACACATCTCTGGGGAGTGGAGGCTCGCCTCGTGAAAAGCACAAGAGTCATAGCAGAGCTCCTCGGTGGCTGCTTTTTAAAATACTTGTTCTGTGACAGCGCCAAGGAAGCAGTTTTATTTTCTCCTTTCTTGATTCGAACCGTCTCAGTGATGACAGCTATACAGAAGTCTTATGGAATCAGTCTGGCCTGTGACTTGAGTTGGGATCTTGGCACCCAAACTGCATCGAAGCTAGCAGAATCCCTAACCCCCCTCCACAGCAGAGAAGCTAGCACAGCTCCTGACTCATGGAAGGTGCTCCATAATAAGCAGTTGGTGTAAGAAAGAATGAATAGGAAAATAAATGCGTGTTTTACTAATACTTGATCCTGGGACATAAAGATCAGTAGGACAGACACCCAGGAAAATACAGGGTGGACATGAAGCTCGTGTTCAATTTAAAAGAGTTTAACGTAGTAAATTGCACACAACCTTTATGGACACCCTGTATACTTTTAAGCTTTGAGAAGAAGAAGAAGCTTTGGTGGCCCCTTTTCTGGAGAAATTAAAATTGCGGGCATTTCCTTTCCCTCATACATGCTGTGAACAAGCAATCCCTATATATGAACTGTCTGGAGTATTTTATTTCTTAATTAATCCAGTTTTGCTATTTGGTACAAAAGGGGTGATATTCAGGCTGAATGAAAGAACAGGAAAGTGTAGGCAATATAATCCAAGGAGGGGTTTCAGCTCCCGCCACGTCTGCTGCTCCACTTGGCTTTACATTAGATTTTAAAATTCATTTAATGTTTCATTTGAAATTGCTCAGTTCTCCCCACCCTTTTTCTTTTCTTCCAGCAGCTGGTTCTCCTGCCTGTGGCCCTGGTCCTTCCCTTGGAGACCAAACGCTACTTTTTACATCAATCTGACAGTCCTTTTTCCATCATTTTTTTAAAATAACTCAGCTAGACAGGCAATGTTTTAATAAGAAGAACATGATATCCCTTGGTAAGACTAGGCTTATGGGCATATGAAAAAGACAAAGATCTTCCCCACACGTGTTAGAAATTCCATCCGTGTGAATTCCTTTCTTCCTGGAAGGTACCACCCTCTTGTAACATGCAACATGATGTACACACATCTTACTCTAGGTAGAAAACCAGGACAGAGCATGGGCTAAGTGTCTCACAGGACTCCTTCTGGGAATCATATTTTCATGTATTTATTAATATTTAGCTTCCTACCAAACAAGGTTTTGATCTGCTGACCACAGATATCATACAAGAAAAGACTGTTCATATAAAATTAAGGAGTCAGGAACAAGGAAAATATAAATAATAGTAGACAGTCAAGACTAAGGAAAGGACGGGGCCTGTGGTTCAAAGGAGTAGGCGCTAGCCCCATATGCTGGAGGTGGTGGGTTCAAACCCAGCCCTGGCTAAACATTGTAAAAAAAAAAGACTAAGGAAAAAATACGTTTAGATGTTGGGGAGGGGTGGGCTACAGACTTCCATTTTTCAGAGTCGACTTTAAATATGACTCTGAAATTCCTGAAAGTTCAAAGATTAAGGGTCAGTTACTTGGTTTCTTGATCAGACAGAAGAATTAAATCTTCCAAGAGAGGCTCAGCGCCTGTGGCTCAACGGGCTAAGGAGCCAGACACGTACACCTGAGCTGGCAGGTTCGAATCCAGCCCCCGGGCCCACCAAACAACAATGACGGCTGCAACCAAAAAAATGGCCGGGCATTGTGGCGGGCGCCTGTAGTCCCAGCTACTTGGGAGGCGGAGGCAGGAGACTCACTTGAGCCCAGGAATTGGAGGTTGCTGTGAGCTGTGATGCCACAGCACTCTACCCAGGGCGACAGCTTGAGGCTCTGTCTCAAAAAAAAAAAAAATCTTCCAAGAGATAGCACGTGGCACTTGAATGTCCTTAGCGCTACCAACTTGTGGGTGCGATGAGGTGACATGTTCATAACAATACAACTTCTAACTTCTAGCCACCACTAATTGATCTTAGACCCTGATCCTTCATTTATTGCTCTTTTCCATCTCCCTGCATCTCCATATTTCTTCCACACACAACAAAAACAGTGACGACAGCAGTCACAAAACTACAACAAGTTCCCATAGACATTAATTTGTGCAACCAGACATGGGCTGGGGAAGATCACCAGTCTCTTGCTAATTATGTCAAACAAGATTTGGGATTCTATTTAGGCTGTCTGGGACCCCCTGTAGGGCTACCCTGTGAGATGTTGCACATGTGTAGGAGTTTATCCATGTGTCACCCAAGATGTTTAAAAGACATTTAGAAGGTAGAAAGGAAAAATAGAGACTGAACACGAGTGTCTCTTCCCAGATCTCTTTGCCTTGACTCTAGGCTTTTTGGGTCACTGTTGTACAACCCAGATTTCCTTAGTGTTCTTAACAAATGGGGGTGGTGGACTCCTGTGCTTAGTAGGGGGCTGGATATGAACAGGGAGAACTCAGATCTTTTTGTTTTTAATCAACAATGGACTCTATTTTTGGGGGGTATTCATCGAGGGTACAAAGAACCAGGTTACATTGACTGCATTTGTTAAGTAAAGTCTCTCTTGTAATTGTGTCCTGCCCCCAAAAGGTGTGTCACACACTGGGACCCCCCCAACCCCCTCCCTCTTTCTCTCTCTTTGCTCTTCCCTCCCCCCCTCCTTTCCCTTTCTTCTCTTCCCTTCCCTCACCCCTCTCTCCTTCTCTTTCTCTATCCCCTCCCTCCTTTCCTCTTTCTTCACTTCCCTTTCCTTACCCCCTCCCTTCTTCCCTGTCTCTGTTCTCCCCTTCCCCCACCCCCCACCATGTACTAGGTCATCGACTGTCCTCATATGAGAACTGAGTACGTAGGATTCTTGCTTCTCCATTCTTGTGATGCTTTACTAAGAATAATGTGTTCCACTTCCATCCAGGTTAATACAAAGGCTGTAAAGTCTCCATCTTTTTTAACAGCTGAATAGTATTCCATGGTATACATATATCACAGCTTGTTAATCCATTCCTGGGTTGGTGGGCATTTAAACTCTTTCCACATTTTGACAATTGTAAATTGAGCTGTGATAAACAGTCTAGTGCAAGTGTCCTTATAGTAAAAGGATTTTTTTTTCTTCTGGGTAGATACCCAGTAATGGGATTGTAGGATCAGATGAACTGGACCCTCACCTTTCTCCACTCACAAAAATTGATTCAAGATGGATAAAAGACCTAAATTTAAGGAATGAAATGATAAAAATCCTCAGAGAAAGCTTGGGAAAAACACTTGAAGAGGTAGGCCTGAGTTAAGACTTTATGAAGAAGACTTCTGTGGCAATTGAAATAACAACAAAAATAAACAAATGGAACTTAATTAAACTGAAAAGCTTCTGTACAGCTAAGGAGACAACAACAAAAGCAAATAGGCAACCTACACCATGGGAAAGGATATTTACATATTTTGAGTCAGACCAAAACTTAATAACTAGGATCTACAGAGAACTCAAATTAATCCACATGAAAAAAAGCCAACGATCCCATATATCAATGGGCAAGAGAGATGAATAGAACCTTCTCTAAAGAAGACAGACAAATGGCTAGCAAACGTATGAAAAACTGCTCATCATCCCTAATTATTGGAGAAAGGTGAATCAAAACCACCCTGAGATATCATCTAACTCCAGCAAGAATGGCTCACAACATAAAATCTCAAAACTGCAGATGCTGGCATGGATATGGAGAGAAAGGAACACTTTTACACTGCTGGTGGGACTGCAAACTAATACAGCTTTTTTGGAAGGAAGTACGGAGAAACCTCAATAGGTTCTCTTTTAAGTTGCCTATTTTGGACATAGTTGAACAAACCCTGGGGTAGAGGGGATAATGAAATAGGGAACTAATATAGGTCAGAAGGAAGAAGCCACGAGGCGTTTGCCTGCATGCCGGCGGAGGACTAAGCTCCTGACCAGGGACCCCCATTATTTTCTCTTTCCTCCTTGCTTCTCTCATCTCCCCAGACCACACTCTGACGCTCCCTTAGCAGGGTTAGCTCTTAGGTTAGACCTCATCACTTTTTATTAACTTGTCTGCCTCCCTTTCTGGATTGTGGAGTTCCTTCCTGGGAGAGCTTTGTCTTTTTATCTCAATATCACCAATTCCTAGTGGATTCTTAACTCTGTAAGAGCAGGGAGCTAAGAATCATTATGTCATTTTCTGTACTTTCTGCTCAGTCTGCAATAAATATTTACTGTATGGAGAAATAAGTTATCAGGAAAGTTGCAGGTGCTTAACAAGTCTTTGTCCAATGAATGAACTATACATGGAAACCAAATCATATTTTCATACAATAGAAGAATTAACTATGTTGAGAATAGTTAATATATCCTCGGTGAAGTAACTGTCTTGTCCAGTTAATATTTCTAGTCTTCTCTTTAGACTTTTCTGGTTATGTAAGTAATAAATGTTGTAGAAAATCTGAAAAACGCAGGAGGAAACAGCAAGGACGCAGAATCCTCCCACATCAAATTAAGAACTGTTCATATAGTCCCACTTCTATGGCATACGCAATTTTTTATCCTGATTTTTACTTAATCATGACTATTTTCCCATGTTATTATTCTTTTTGGCTTAACATCCTTTTTAATGGCTATGGAATATTCTGAGTTATTGACGTGTCTTAATTTTAGCTATTTCTGTTATTACTTACAGTGTAGGTTGGTTTTGATTTCTCATTATTATAAATAATATTACAGTGAAAATTTTGCATATAGATTTCTGTCTGAATTCTTGATTGTGTGCTCAGAATGGATTTATAAAACTCTTTTTTTTTTTTGCTCTCAAGTTGTTCAGAGCAATATATTCCAGTAAATGCTGGCATTCTCTGGCACTGGATACAGGCAAACGTATATTGGTTTTCCCATTATTCTTCTTTGTTTTAAGATAGTGACCAATGATTCCTGCCCCTTCAGCTTTGTGGTTAGCTCCTGAGTGGCATCCTCCTTCCAGCCAGGTTTATAGTCCATACTCCTCTTCTCCCTCCACTCCTTCCAGAAGTCTGGGTACTCTGGATATTCCTAGGAGAGCCAAAGAAGAGTTTGGAAAAGCTGAGGTTGATGAGGCCCACTTAGGAATTTACTTTCAGGTGGAAAGGATAGAAAGTAAGTGATTGTTATGATGGCTTTTTAGCCATCCTGGACACTTGTTGATCTACTTAGTCCCCTGAGTTTATGCTCCTTGTAACCCTCTGAAGACTACTTTGGCCTCTAACATAAGCTCAAAGACATACTGACTCTATAAACACAGAGTGGGACAGTAGATCATCCTTTCTTCTTGGTGCCTACAATGTCCCATTGGAAGGGGTGATGGGTCTGCTTTAGCCCTGTACATTATGTGAACCATGCCAGCCTCCACAGTGAGAGCTACAGCATATCTGCTATTTGTTCAGTGCTGGTCTTTTCCTAGCTCACACTCAAGTGGCTACAGATTTTATTTTATTTTTATCATTTTTCTTTTGAGACAGTCTCACTATGTTGCCCTAGGTAGAGTGCTATGGTATCCTTGTAACTCACAGTAACTTCAAACTCCTCAGATCAAATAATTCTCCTGCCTCAGCCTCCCAAGTAGCTGGGATTATAGGAGCTTCCATAATGCCTGGCTAGTTTTTCTATTCTTAGTAGAGACAGGGGTCTCATTCTTGCTCAGGCTGGTCTCTTAACTCCTTAGCTCAAGCAATCCACCCGCCTCGGCCTCCCAGAGTGCTGGGATTATAGGCGTGAGCCACAGTGCCCGGCCAAGGCTCCAGATTTTAAAATGAACTGAGTAGAATAGCCACAGGGCCCAAGTCCCAGAACTGGGTGTGGTCACCAGTGCTGCACCCGGAAAGTATCTATATAAATCCCCTCTACGGCTGCTATTTGTGGTCTCCAGTGGCAGCTGAGGTAGAGGCCGAGTGGCTGTCACAGAAAGACATAGCCGATAGCACAGAATGACGCTTCCTCTGGCCACAATGCTCAGAAAAGCATCAGGTGCCCACTTCTTGTGGGTTATAGCTCCCTGTAAGGTTGGCAGGCCTAGCGGAAAGCAGTTCCTGCAGAGGTGGGGGAATTGGAGGCATGTGTTGGGAAGCTGCGTCCCCCTGGCCTGAGATGAGTGTGGGTGCGAGGTCAGTGTAAGGAAGGTGGGTGTGGGAGGGCAGGGGGCTGTTAGACAGTGTAAGGAGGGTGGGTGTGGGAGGGCAGGGGGCTGTTAGTGTAAGGAGGGTGGGTGTGGGAGGGCAGGGGGCTGTTAGACAGTGTAAGGAGGGTGGGGGTGGGAGGGCAGGGGGCTGTTAGACAGTGTAAG
>CAUYON010070800.1:0-90860 GCA_963573935.1 Arctocebus calabarensis | reverse complement strand
GGAGTTTTAATTTGTCTTTTGAAGCTAAGTGTGTTTCCTGCAGACAGAAAATGGATGGCTTGTGTTTTTTAATCCAGTCAGCCAATCTATGCCTCTTCAGTGGGGAATTCAAGCCATTAACATTTATTGAGATAATTGATAAGTATGGTAGTATTCTATTCATCTTATTTTGTGATAGTCCATTGCTTAGTTTTGTCTTTTGCATCTGTGTGGAAGTTAGGCTCTGTCCTTTAATTTCTGAGATCTTATTTTGTTGTTGATCCATTGTGATGGTCAGTGTGTTGAACAGGTTGGAGTATTTCCTATAGAGCTGGTCTTGTGGCGAATTTCCTCAATGATTGTATATCAGTAAATGATTTGATTTCTCCATCAATTTTAAAACTTAGCTTCACAGGATATAGGATTCTGGGCTGGAGATTGTTCTGTTTAAGTAGATTAAAGTTAGATCACCATTGTCTTCTTGCTTGGAAAGTTTCATTTGAGAAGTGTGCAGTCACCCTGATAGATGTGCCCCTATAGGTCAACTGGCACATACTCCTGGCAGCTTGAAGAATCTTTTGTCTTGATTTTGGACAGGTTCATCACTATGTGTCTTGGGGAAGCTCGGTTAGAATTGAGGTGACCTGGGGTCCGATATCCCTCTGAAATGTGAGTGTCAGAATCTTTGGTGATATTTGGCATATTTTCATTTATAATATTCTCTACTATGGCTTCCATTCCCCTGGGGATTTCTTCTACCCCTTCTGGGATACCTATAACTCGTATGTTCAAACACTTCATAGAGTCCCATAATTCTACCAATGAACCTTCTGCTTTCTCTCTTTTCTTTACTGCCTCTTTAAGCATCTGAGTTATCTCAAGAGCTTTGCCCTATACCTCTGAGATTCTTTCTTCTGCATGGTCTAATCTGTTGTTGATACTTTCTACTGCATCTTTAAGTTCCCTAATTGACTGCTTCATTTACCTCATCTCTGCCATATCCTTTTTATATTTTTCTCTTAATTGATTCTGTTTTTGGATTTCTTTTTCCACTTTGTCAGCATTTTCCTTTATTTCTTCCTTCATTTCCTTGATTGTTTTCATCATCTGTATTCTAAATTCCCTTTCTGACGTTTCTAACATTTCCTCGTAGGTGGAATCCTCTACAGTATCTACCTCACAGCCCCTAGGACGGGTTGCTCTAGACTGGTTTTTCATGATGCCAGGAGTTTTCGGCTGGTTCTTCGTCATGATTTCTTTTATCTGCTTCCTTGTCCTACTTTTCCTTTCACTTCCTCCAGCTTTTTAAATTGCTGTGCTTCTGGACTAGGGTTTCAATGAGTCCTTTTGGCACAGGACCAGAGGATGAGAAGATAGAAGAGCAATAAGGGAGAAAAGAAAGAAAGAGAGAAAAAAATAAAAGAAAGAAAAGAAAAAGGAGGAAGGAGAAGGGATGGGTAGAAGCAACTATTGACCAAAAGTAGAAAGGCACAGAAAATTGGGGACACGAGCAATATAGGTGTACAGCACAGTACTTTGACCTAACCTTAAGAGCCCCCAACTTCTGGGGCTGCCTGCTTTGGTGATTAGGTCAGCAGCTTTTTGCCAGCCTGTTTGGACACAGTACCTCACCTCCACCAAGTAGAGAGGGAAGATCAAAAATGCAATAAATCAAATCAAAACAAGCAAACAGAAAACTTTACAGGATAAGATTGGGGAAAAAAAACAATTACTATGGGTAGAAACACTAACAAAATTGAAGTCTAATTGTTGAAAAAGGCAACAATGGAAAATTATATTTAAACTAGAAAAATGAAGAAATAAAAAAAGAAAAGACAAATCTTTAAGGAAAATGTTGAAATTAAAAATAAAACAACAATAACAAAAACAAACAAACAACAACAACAAAAACACAAAACAAAACAAAACCAAGAAACAAAGCAGTATATATATCTTCCTGATATTTTCTGGGCAAGAGGTGATCTTCTGGGGTATGATATGTTAATCACAATTTTGATACAGCTGAACAAAATGGAGACCAGAGGCCTCTAATGATTTCTCAAACCCCACAGGGTGGAGAGCTTAAATCATCCTCAGCCTGTTTAGAAGGCACTTTACATTGCTAACTTGGGCTAAGCAGAAGCTTTCCCAGGAAAGCGCTTGTCGCTGGGATCACTCCTTAAGTGGCTATCCACTTACCCAGTGTGCCAAAACCAGTCTTACCCAATGTCCCTGAGGGATAAGGCTGCAAGGCGTCTCAGTCCCCGCCTTTAGGCTGCTCAGTCACTAGATTTCTTGCTCCTGCCCGATGCTTGTTCTGCAACCCTGAGGGTGGAGCTTGCAGGGGCAGTTCTCCTATGATGGTTCCACACAGCCCACAACCAAACACTGGTAGCTCCGTCTGTCTCAGTGGCTCAGTCTGGAGCCCCAGACAACACTCAAAAACCCCTCACTCTTGCCCCAGTTCTTCCAAGGCAGTTGAATGGAGTGCCAAGTCCAAAAGAAACCCAAACATCTCACAGGTAAGGCCTTTCCAGTTTGCAATCTCACTGCTGCTGTAGCCCCAGCTGCCGGCAGGATTAGACCGAACGAACACACGCAACCACTTGCCAGATCTCCACTGCTTTTGCTCTCCTCAGGGGGTCCAGAAGTCTCACGCTGTCTCCCTGTGTCCCCAAAGGGATGTTTCTGGGCAGATCTTGCCAGCCAGAGATGCCTGAAGTCTTCTCTCTGCAGTCTCACCGAGTCCAGTTGCAAGGAAGCTGTTACTCGGCCACCATCTTGGCTCCTCCTCCGGTTTTTTACTTTTTTATGAGTCAGAGTCTCAGTCTCACTCCGGCAAGTCTCGAACTCCTGAGCTCATGCAGCAATTCTCCCTCCTCAGCCTCCCACAGTGCTACAATTACAGGAGTGAGCCATTGCTCCCAGCAACAATTAAATATATATTTTTTTAATTTTCAAGGTAAAGTGTTGCAAATGGAATTTTTAATATATTGTAAAGTATTTTGTTCTGACCATGTCGTAACTTGTATTTTTAGTTTACTCTTCCCTTTGTTTGTTTCTAGTATGCAGTTTCAATTAATTTTGGTTATTTTCCAGTAGAATTATTCAACTTTCAAAGTTAACTTATTAATCTAGTAGGCTTTAGTACATGCTCTAGGGTTATTTATGGGATAGGTATTTTGTCTGCAAGGAAGACAGAATGCTTCATTTCCAATCTTCATTCCCTTTATTGCTTTCTCTACCTAACTTCCTTAATCCATAAAGGAAACTAAAGCCTTATAAAAAATTATCAATTTTATATGGTGCTGTGGGAAATGACCTATGAAATAAAATTGGTATTGACATTAAAAAGGGAGAAAGTATTATAAAAGAACTGATGGCAATGTTTGATTCTATGAACAACTATGAACTTTTCACGTTTTTGTATCCTTTAAAGAAATAGATAAATTCGATATATAGTTCTGTAATATTTCAAGCTCCATGAACGTATTTTCACATATCTTATAGAGATGTATTTTTATTCATATTGGAAATAAAATATTTACCAAACATAGACAAGCATTCAAAAAGAATATGTGCTCTTTCAGCTTCTAAGACTTTTCTAAAAAAATTATATCAGTTTGACAGAAGGTGGTTAATGAAGAAAGCAGAATCTTTTCAGATGTGATTCATTTTCAAAGATGATCAGTCATCAGTATGAGTGCAAAAAAGACATAACAGTGACACAAAAGGGTCAATTTTTTTTAAAGAAGTAAATAGTGACTGCTGGCATGATACACTATATTCTGATGTGGAGCCTAGGCTTTCTAAATCTTAGCATTGGCCAATGTAGCACTAGAGATGATATCACTGACCCTGGAGCCAAATAATATGGATTTAAATTTTCTTTGTTATTCCTTGATCACTCTGTAACCTTCATATTTAAGCTTTCTGTGCCTAAGGTTTTTTCATCTCTAAAATGCAGATAATTATTGTAAGAACCTAATAGGGTTATTATGAGGATTAAATGAGTTATTTCTCCTAAATAATTTAGAAAAATGCCAGACACATATTAAAATGTGTGTGTGTGTGTTTTAAAAGTAATTTTAAATGTATTGCACTTTGGGAAGAAGGTATATTATTTCTATGCCTGAGGACAAAATGAAATAGTTTTCTGAAGAGTTATTCTCATGATTGGTTCAAGAAGTTGCACATTTAATTATAAAAAGATGTCATCTTTTATTATACAAAAAAATTCTCTGTCCATTTTATAAAGTATTATCACAAAAGAAGAAAACCTGTTACTTTTTAAATACACTCACCAAATGCCAAGATTTTCTATCAGCAGTCTTGTGGTCTTTCTTCCTGTCACTAGTCACAATTTTCTTTCAAATATCAGCTTCAATGTGACTTTCTCTGATACATCTCTGATCCCTTTTCTAGGTTGTATCCCTGATATCTGTCTTTTTTTTGTTGTTGTTTGTTTGCAGTTATTGTTTTAGCCAGAGCTGGGCTTGAACCCACCACCTCTGGCATATGGGGCTGGTGCCCCACTCTGTTGAGCCACAGGTGCCACTCCCTGATATCTGTCTTAATGAACCCTAAATTATTCTCTTTATTCCACTCCTCACACACATAATTGAATAATTATACATATGATTATTATTTGGAGGTCTCTTTCAGAAACTTTAAGGTGTTTAACCATAGGAGTTGTGTCATTTCTTTGTAAATTCATTCTCAGTTTCTAATAGTGAGTCATGCAAAATAGCTATAAATTCCCTGAGAAAAAGAATTGAGGTGTGCTCTTTATACCTAGCTGTTGAACATATTAGGAGTACAATAAATATCTGTTACATGAATGAATGATTATTTGAGCATTCAATAAAAATGTTGAGTTATAATTTTTTGAGTGATAATTCACTCAGAGAAATGCCCTACAAATTTATGATGTTGATTTTTGGTGCTACACTTTGAAAATACTACTTTAAGTCACTATTCAGGAAACTGACATCTAATTCCAGTCAAGTTCTACTGCATTACCTGATTATTTGGGTATGTATTTACATTAAATGGCAAGAAGAATTTTATGATAGCCCCTGGTATGTGGATATTCTGATTTCTAGTATACATACGTCTTCTTCCCATGTTCTAGTAAAACACTTATTTGGTACTGCTATCAAGGAATTTTGAGAATGTAATTAAAGTCACAAATCAGTTTGCCTTGCAATAGAAAGGTTAGACACAGGAGAAAGCTGAGACATTTGAATTATGCAAGGAGTTCCATGTAAAGTTCTTTGTTGCTGGCTTTAAAGTTAGTGATGATCACATGCCTCTAGGTGCTGGCTATGACCCTTAACTGACGGCCAGCAAGGAAATAGGGAATGTGGTGCTATTGCAAGAAACAGAAATTTGCTGAAAGAAACAGAAATTTGTCAACAATCTGAAGAGCTTAAAAATATTCTTTCCTAGATCCTCTAAACAAGAACATAGCCTGGCCAATGTTTTCAGCGACAGCTACTGAGGCACTGAGTAGAAAACCACATTGAACTCAGACTTATACTCCACAGAATCTCACACTAATAAATGGATATTTCGCTACTAATTTATGATAATGTGTTACGCAGAAATATAAAATGAATAACTATTTATAAAAGAAGTAGATTTAGTTTTCATGTGCAAAGAAAAGTCTTACAGAGCTTGAGTGAAATTAATTTGTCTGATGGTAACTTTTACAGACTTGATTTTAATTGTGTAATCATAAAATCTAGCCTAAAGAAAGCAAGGATATGCAAGGCCCTTATTACAAACATCCTTTAAATTAACTGTGTCAAAAAGATGATGTCAATGACAATGTAAAAGGTTTTAAACATGAGTTTTCAAGTGGGCTTTGGCTATTTGTCAAAGATTTTTCTATTTATCCTTTCAGTACAAAATGCATACTATCAAGAGATGTATACTATCAAGAGATAGTATACAGATTTATACCTTTCAAGGGCTTGTTTCCTTCGACATCTGTTGACTTTCATCACTTGTTTCTTGTGTGTTTTGTTTTGGTTTTGAGACAAATTCTCATTATGTCACCATCAGTAGAGTGCTGTGCTGTCACAGCTCACAGAAACTTCTAAATCTTGGGTTTCTTGCTTCAGCCTCTTGAGAAGCTGGGTCCATAGGCATCCGCCATAGCACCTGGCTATTTTCTGGTTGCAGTTGTCATTGTTTAGCAGGACCGGGCTGGGCTCGAACCCCCAGCCTCGGTGTGTGTGGCGGGCGCCCTACTCACTAAGCTATGGCGCCAAGCCACTTGTGGTTGTTTGAACCTTGCCCCTCATTGTGGAAACGTCAAAGGGGAAAATTACAACTCTCATTGTGTTTGAAAGTTGGATCTATGTCCTACTACTAAAAACGTAAGTATGCAACTTTGAGGCCAGGCACAATGAGAATAATTTCTCTGTGGAACTGAAACACTTCATACATTCTTGTTGAGGAAAACTGCAAATGGAAGAAGCAAACAGAAAACAGGCAAGGTAGAGGTAATTTTTTTTTTTCAGTATTGAGATAGCTGCTACACTATACCGTATACAGTTCCCAGCACTTTTTAGCTCTTCTGAATAATGTATTGGGAACAATATTGTGCATCCCTTGTATATCCGTGTCTCTGTCATTACTGTCTTATGGTGCTTTATTACCATAATAAACTTGTGAATTGTAGTGACTAACTTGCAGGGCTCTTATGGCAAATTCATTTTCATAACCCCCTTTGTGGCCACAAAAGTGATCCAAAACTGTGCCAAGTCAGCTGTTCCTCACTGCTTATTAATACAGCGTATTACAGAGATTCATGTAAAACTTCAACAGATGTAGTATAAGGAAACACTCTACTTATAATTACAATTATGCTAGCAGTTAATAATAATTGGGCCTCTGTGCCTATATTTCATTTTACACTAAAGACAATAGGATCTTTTCAAAAGCAGATAACACCTTAGCAGGTGTTCTGCTTAAAAAGCCAACATAATCAACTGAGAATGAAAAAGAGGTTACAACACAGTTACAAGTATGAAACCGAAAGGTAGAAATTAGAGAGAATAGAGGATTTAGTTATTCTTAAAGAGAGAGCAGCATTGCAAAATAAAAAGTAGGAGACTCAAGGACATTATATAAATGAAAAGAAGTAAGAAGCAATAAAAATATGTTTCAAAGAGATGAGCAAAATCTTGTTTCTATTAAATTAATATATAAAGTTATATATCAGATATAAGCAAACTATTCTGCAATAACTCATTTCATCAAATTCTATTCTTAAAAATTTAGTAGAAGCATGGACTCTCAATAGCTATTTTAGTCCTTAACATAATATGTTTTCTATCATACTGTATTTACCTCTCTTATAACATTTATGTGCTGCCACAAATATAAACTGTACCAAAAATTATGCATCAAGTTATATAATGAAACGTTTCATAACAAATAATAATTAAAATTTTCTAAATACGAAATACACATTTTAGGTCTTAGTGACTCAAAAATTTCCTACAACATAAGTTTCACAAAACAATGAGATCACTGTTTAGCTCTCGCCATGAAACATGGTGTCAAGTGGATTCCATTAAATCGTTCTATCATTTTCATATGCTTAATTTTAGTTTTAAGGATATAACTGATTAAATACATCTGAGTTTCAAATTGATGGTAAAATACAGTGATAAATAATAAAAGGTATTTCTAGACCATGTTTTAGAAAAATGTATTTGAAAGTACCCAAGATTGTTTTTAATTACAAAAGATAAATGAATACTCGAATAGGATCTGGACCCAGAATGGTAAACAATAAAGAATTCTTCCCCCCCTCTGAGAATTTAAAGTCTAGAAAAAGACATACAATAAACAAATACACTAGAACCTCCATAGTTGACTACATCCCTACATTGGTCACCTCCAGTTGACTTAATTTTCATAAGTACCATGTGCCACATGTACTGAATGGAAGGCTGACTTCTATATATTGACCACTTCTGTAAGTTGTATCTTGACACTTGGACCATGATGCACAATGTTAATTTTTCTCCAATAATTTCATCAGTTAATTGCACTCTATTCCAAGGGGTTGATGGTGTGGGCTTTGCCCCTTCGTTGATTATTTTTTCTTTATTGTAAGTTTGATTTTCATGTTTTATGATTACCACATGTTGGATGAGGCTTAATATACTATTGTACATCATATGTTGCAGATTTTTTAAAAGACTGGTATGAATTGTAGGTACATTCTATAATTACAAAAAAAATTTACAGTTAATGGTGATGTCATGGCTCAAAGGAAAGAACTCCAAGAGATGGCATTGAAGGAAAAAGTTGATCTTCTACATTTTCTAGAAAGCAGCAGCCAATAAAAAACACAGGAAACATTTTTCTTTATCAAGACCATAGTTAGCAATATCCAAAAAAGTAAACATGAGTACTTGCAGAGAAAAGATAAGGAGAGTAGAGACCTATTGCAGAAAAGGAAGAAAATGTCTCTCAGTAAAGTCAAGGAAGCCACATTTATCTGGGCATCTAACACTCAAATCTCAGGCCAGTGATTCAAGAAGTTGCTAAAAAATCTCACAGGATTTGCTGGGCCTTGGAGAGCAGATTTTCAAAACTATGACACAAGATCTCCAAGAAATGCTTGTGTGGTGAATCCACTGAATTTCCAGTAGAAGTTGTGGAAGAGTTCATCAAGAAGTTTCTGGATTTTGCCAGAAGCTTCAAAAGATCTTTAACCCTGACAAATGCGGAGTCCTTTTCAAAGTGATGCCTAACAGGAGCCTCATGGTGAAGGTAGACAAGTACAAGAGTGGAAAATTTTCCAAAGAGTATTTCACAGTTCTGTTATGTATTAGTTCAACTGGAGGGAAACAAAAGCCCTTGGTTACTGGTAAATCATCAAAGCCATGCACATTTAATAACCTGAAATTCGAACACCTCCTCATCACTTAGAGATTCAACAAATGCCCATTCCTGGTGTCCTGTTTGAGGAATGAGTAAGGGTTATCACAGAGAAGAAACGGTCTGTTCTTCTTACTCTAAACTACTGTCCTGGCCAACTGCACGTGAACCCTTTTCCAAACATGGCACTGAAATTTCTGCCTCTGCATATAATCTCAAAAATCCAACCCCTTGACCAAGGCACCGTGAAATATTTAAAATGTAGTACTAAGCCCAACTCCCGATGTGAGTCTTTACAGAAACAAAAACCTGGAGTCTGCTCATGAAAGTAACTTTGCTGCATCAGTTAACATTCTGGATGCCATCCTCTGGATGAATTCTAATTGGAATAAAGTTCAGCCAGAAACAATGCAGAAGATTTCTAAGAAAGTGATATTTGTCATAACCCAAGAGCCAATGTTTTGGCCCTATCAGACAGTCCATTTCCCATAGCATAATTCAAAGCAATAGATTTTGAAACTTTTGTTGCAATGGATGATGAAGTGGTAACCTATAATGAACCTGACCCAAAAGCAATTTTCCAAGCCATATTGACTGAAGTATAGACCAGCGTAAAAGTGCATGAAATAGCTTGTGAAGTGGAAAAAGCAAGTGTAGATGACACAGAAATTGCAGAGTCCAAAAGAAGATGATGTCAGGTATTTGATAATGTAGTTGAAGTCATTTTCTGTGGAAAAATGCTCAGGTACACTGAGTGGTGTGGCCAGTGTTGAGAGTGCTTTCTCTACGTACTTTTGTAATAAGAATGAGAAACAGAGCAAGAATGACTCTTTTAATTAGAATAACTAAACTATGAGAAAACAGTAAATGTATTGATTTTATATGATACTGTATGATGATTTTACTTCATTTTGATATATATTATTTTGTATAGTATACTTTAATAAAAGCTGTACAAGAAGTTCACCATCTCTGTATGTTGACCATTTTGTTACAGTTCCTTGAGTGGTCAACTCACACAGGGTTTACTGCGTATAACTATAAATTGTAATGACAGCTCTAATTAAAATAAAAGTAGGGATATGGAAAAGAAAAGCTCAGGGATGGAGTAAATAATGAATGATCTGGAGTGGTTTTTCTCCCAAGGAACCATATAAGCTGACAGCACATTGCTCAGAAGGATAGCTTGAGATGGAGTACATGAGATGAGGTGGTTACAGGCTGAGAATATGCACTTACAACTTTGAGGCATGACTCAATACAAATTACTGGATTATCAGTGGGTCATGGTAATTAAGGAAGAATCTTTTAGGATAGGTTGAGCAATTTTAGTTCTTATTTTACCTATATTTCAAGGTGATGTAGGTATTGTAAGTACATGGGGAATGGTGACAAATTAATTAGATTCTTTCAAAACCTTGCTTGTATGCTCTAGAGAGATGATACAGCACATGGGAGACATGATAGTCACAGGGAGATCAATTTTGAGGCCTGATCATGGTGGCTTAGACTAAGGATTAGAAATTAAGTCTTTGGAAAAATTGAACTTATGGAAAGAGTGACTAGAATGTTGGTTACCAAAGACTGGGAAGGGTAGTGTTTGAGGGGGATAAAAGCTGATGGCTAATAGGTACCAATAAATAGCTAGTTAGAAGGACTAGCATTGATGGTCAGTAGTTTAACAGGATAGCTACAGTTAACAATAATTTATGGTGTATTTCAAAATAATTAAAAGATTAGAATTAGTATGTTCTTATCACAAAAAATAGATAAATGCTTGAGGTACTAGATACCCCAATTACCTGATTTAATCATTACACCTTGTGTTTAAATATTGCAATAAATGTGTACAACTATTCTGTTTCCAAAATAATTAAAAATTTAAAATATTAAAATACTTTTTGTAAAAAGTAGGTTTGGGGAATAATAACTTTACATTGAATCTCTGAAGATTTAAAAGGCACAAAACCATCCTATTACTTGGTCAGGATTGCATTTATTTCTGTGTTTGTTAGGTTTTTACATCCTGACTTGTTGCATGTTTTCATGTGTGGCTTTATTAAGGATCCTATTAATTAAAAGTATATGTGGAAAATCCCAGTAAAATGAACATTAAGCAAAAAGAAAGAAAGGTAAATATCAAAAGTGAGGTAAATATCAACATCTTTCATTGAGTTGTAAACTATAATACCTTATATATTAACTCTAGGGGTACATAATTTGCTTGTCAAATTTTTATAAACTAATAAAAAGGAAGGAAGCATGACTTCAGTTTACAAAATTTAGTTTGGAAATTCAAAAACATTAGACTGATTCTCAGTTGAAATAAAACAATTCCTGATACTAATATTCAATGAAAGACATCTTCAAATGAAATCCTCAAATGAAAATTTATGTCTGAAAAAAAAAAAAGTGAGCACCACAATGTAGCACATATTCTGAGGTATTATACTCAGTATGAAGCCAATTCTTCTTGAGAATACATTTTTGGCTTGCTACAGCTGCTATGTCAAATGGTCCCTGAATCTCAAGGCAGCATTAAGTCGAGGCTCTGCTTCAGCATGCACCTTAGCCCATTACAAATTCAAGCAAATGGTCCAATATTAAAGAAAGGTCATAACAAAGTATGAATAAAATCATTATTCGTAACAGGTGTCTTCACACTTTACTGAAAAATGTAACTGGAAATCTCTAATGGAATAATCTGATCCAAACCTCTCAATCATGTACAACAGAGGCCTGAACATAGAAAGGAAAACTACAGAGGTAAATGGCAGGTGACCACATTTAGAGAGAGAAAGTATTGCGTTTACAAAAGGCCTTCTTTTGAACACTGGCTCTATACTCAGCAATATTTTTAACTCTCTGAGCTTTACTTACCTGGTTATAAAATGCTGATAAGACTGACTGAACAAAGTTGCCCTGAGAATTAAATGAGATGACGCATGAAAAGCATTATTGCAGTGTCTGATGCATGGTAAGCACTTAACACATCGTGACTATTTTTCTTTATTTGTTTTAAACAGAAAATAAAACTTATTTAATGTTGCTTCCAAAAGTTTAACACTTGCAAAAATAACGCCAGTAAAGTTGCTGATTTAATGAAATTCGTAGTGTCAGGACATTTTATATTACTGTAAAATACCAGGAACCAGGAAGTTATTTTAGATGGTAACTTATTATAGCATGTAGACTAGACTCTGAGCATTGCACCAGTTTCTGAAAAGGAGTTCTCAAGACAGAAACAATCCTAGCCACTCTTGCCACTAAGAGAAAGCCTGACAAAGAGATATTAGGGTAGGGGGACGCAAGACAGGTGTAGTGATTAAGCACTAAGAAGGGACCACAAAAAAGTACATAGTATACGGGGTGGTGCCTGTGATTCGGTGGGTAGTGCGCCAGCCCCATATACCGAGGGCGGTGGGTTCAAACCTGGCCCCGATCAAATTGCAACAAAATAATAGCCAGGCATAAGGCAGTCACCTGTAGTCCCAGCTACTCAGGAGGCTGAGGCAAGAGAATAGCCTAAGCCCAGGTGTTGAGGTTGCTGTGAGCTGTGATGGCAAAGCACTCTACCGAGGGTGATAAAGTAAGACTCTGTCTCAAAAAAAAAAAAAAGTACATAGTATAAATACGAATCTTTACCCACATTACTATAAAGCATATTCTTCATTTCAGACTAAATTACATGCTAATCTTCTAGCCAGGGAAAGGTCTATTTTCAAATTATTTGTGGGACTCTCTCTCTTTCTCTATAAATATTTTAATATTAATTGATTAATTCTAGATATTTGAGAATTTCATATATTTACATGCTAACCATAGAAAACCTTTGCACATAACCATGTTCTACCAAAATACCTTTTGTGAGCATTCTCAATGATCTAGTGTCACTTTCAGAAATTCTGAACAACTGAAAATCAGCTTTTTCCATGTGTTGGAAATGGAGGTCTCACTATTTAGTTACCTTTTAGGCTTTCTTTACAAATTTAAGAACATTAAAGAAAATGAAAGAAAGAATTCTCAAATCTCATTTTTCAATATGCTTTCCCAAAATAAGTGTATATTTTAAAAACATATAAACTAGCAGTATGAAAGACAATTAAATAATACCTTGCGTTTTTTTTTATTCTCTTATGCATGTGAGCATTTAAACATATGTTCTATAATATTTAGACATAAATGTGACCTCAATTCTTTTTTTCTAGGCACAATAAGTCATGAAAATATCAAATACATTAATAATAGACCTTTAAATAAATAAATTATGAATGAATTATAATATTTGCTTTCATATTAATCTTTTACAGTGAGGACTAGAAGCAAGAATCTCTGATTACATATTTTGATATTAAAAAGAGTCTGGCTAGCAGAAATATTGGTGTCATATTTTCTAATTTTCTGCTAACTACTTATGGAAAATCAAAAATATGTAAGAAATTGTAGAGTGCAGAAACTTAGGACTAGAAGTTAATTGTTACCATGATGTGGAACCAAGATCTCATGAGGGTAAGTAGATTAGGAGATATTTTGCATATCCTCTTATTTTTTTCTGGCTCAGAACAACAATATGAAAACCAAGGCATTTAGGCATCCCAACCACCAGTGCTGTTCTTTGAGGCAACTATGCTATTACTGTTTACTGAAATCTCGCTCAGAAATTGCCATTGTCATGTTAACAATTGCCAGGATATTGTCACAGTAGGGAAATTATACAGATACACTGAAATTCAAAACTTGTTCAAAAGTAATTTGCTGTTGGCAGACAAAGAGTCTTAGTAAATCAATCATTATTATTTACCCTGAGTTCAAGTCATATCAAAATTGGGGGAAAGGCAAAAAATGGGCAGATCAAAAGAATCAGTATGTAAGAAAATGGTCTCTGATATTAGAAACTAAGCTGTTATATTGATGCATATTGATCTAATGTTTAAGTTTGTTTGGAGAAAAGGTTTCAGGTAGCCAAGAGTAAGAGATTTGAGCTACATAAACACCAAATATTCATTTGGGAAATACCAGATGATGCTTCTCAATTCAAGGATCAGTAAATCAAGAATTACCTAGGATTAGGTTGGCACCCGTAGCTCAGTGAGTAGGGCGCCAGCCTCGTACAAAGAAGCTGGTGGGTTCAAGTCCTGCCTGGGCCTGCTAAACAACAATGACAACCACAACCAAAAAATAGCCAGCCATTGTGATGGGTACCTGTGGTCCCAGCTTCTTGGGATGCTGAGACAAGAGAATCACTTAAGCCCAAGAGTTTAAGGGTTGCTATGAGCATTGACGCCACAGTACTCTACCGAGTGCGATAGAAAAAAAAAATTACCTGGGATTGAAACACTAGCTCCTCTTCTTTGTCTGATGAATTTCATAGCACATGCTTGAAACAGTCAGCATCTTTGCTGATTGTGACATTCTCACAGTGCCCTCTCCTACCTTTCTGGAAGCCTTGGTGACAGCAGGTAGGATGACAGCTGTTGCCAGAAGCTAGTAAGGAGAAGAAATAATAACAAGTAAGGAAATTTTCTTTTTACAAGTTGTTGATAGGAGAAGATATATTTTAAACTCTTCCTAAGTTTATTTTAAACCCATCCTAAGTTTCTTGCAAATGTTATTTCTCCTTCAACTTCAAGTCAAAGGTCTCCTGCATTCTCAATATCTTTCAGAATATTCTGTCCACAGAAATTAAAATAGATAGTATTTTAATTGGATAATTATTAACTTATTCAAAAGTGTTGTTTTAAGAAGTATTTTTTAATTTTTATGGACTCTTCTGAGTTATATATATTTATAGAGAACATATGATGTTTTGATGTTTTGATACAGGCCTATAATATGTACTAATTGGGTCAGGGTAATTGGTATATATACGCCTTCAGGTACTTACCACTTTTGTGTGTGTGTGTTAAGGACTTTCTAATTCCACTCTTTAGATATTTTAAAATATGTCCTAACGTATTATTGATTATAGTTGTGCTAATGTACTATCAAATACTCATTCTATCTAACTGTATTAACCCATTAACCATCTCACTTTTTCTTCCCCTCCCCACTACCTTTCAAAGTCTCTGGAGACAATCATTCTACGCTCTGTCTCCATGAGAATAATTGTTTTAATATTTAGCTCCCACATATGAGTAAGAACATACGATTTGCGCTCCTGCACTTGGCTTATTTTCATTCAATATAGCATTCTCTAGCTCTAGCCATGTTGTTGCAAATGTCGGGATTCCCTGTGTTTTACAGTGATATAATATTCCATCATGTATATGTACCATAATTTCAATACCCATCCATGAACACAGAAACACTTAAGTTGATTTTGAACCTTGGCTATTATGAGGAATGCTGCAATAAATACGGCAGTGAATTTTTTTTTTTTTTGATATGCTGAATTTTCTCCTTGTGTATATACCCAACAATAGGATTGCGGGATCATATGGTTGTTCTAGTGTTATATTTTTGAGGAACCCTCCTTCTGTCCTCCATAGGGGTTGCACTAATTTACATTCCTAACAGTGCATGAGAGTCCTCCCTGTCCTCATCCTCACCAGCATTTATTATTGCCAGTCTTTTTTGATAAAAGCCATTTTAAATAGGACGACATGATATTGTACTTTTGTATGGCATTTCTCTGATGATCAACGATGTAAAGCATATTTTCATATACCTGTTGGAGGTCTTCTTTTGAGAAATGTCTGTTCACATGTTTTCCTTTCCCCGTTTTTGAAACCAGTTTGTTTGCTATTTTCCTCCTGTGTTGTCAGTTCTCCTTCTGTATTCTGGTAATTAATCCGCTGGCAGATGGGGAGTTAGGAAATACTTTCTCCCATTCTATGGGTCATTTCTTCCCTTTGTTGATTGTTCTCTTGGTTGAGCAATTCCAATTTTGCTTTCCTTGTCTGTATTTTGGGGTATTGCTCATGAAGTACTTTCCCAGAGGAATGCGCTGAAGTATTTCCCCACTGTAAATAACAAGCTTTTTAACATATAGTCCTTCAATGGGTGATGAGTTAACATTTAATAAGTGAAATTTTTGCTTTAAATCTTATAACATAAGACCCAAATGTTTGTACTCCAGAGTATGAACTTAAGAGAGCTCCCAGTAATTGTTGAAATTATCATTTGGTAAACTGCTAAATAATGCCTGAATGCTTTTACAGAGGAGAAATTTCAAATCTATGTAAGAAATTGTGAGTCATTTTCTATATCCTAATGTTTACCAAGAGATAAAATTAAATGGAATAAATTATTCAGAAAATTGAAAAGATGAATGAAACAGCCAAGAAATGATTTAGAGCAAAGTTCATAAAATAGTAGCAGAACATTTTTTCATATTACTACAATTACACCTCAAAAACTCAACTGGTTAGTCTCAAAGGAATCAAGAAAAACATAGCAAAAGAGTTCAGAACACAAAGTAAAGAAATTAATCTGCACAAATTTGCATGACATGACATTTTTAACTGTATTTCTTTTAAGGAAATTCTGTATTATTAAATATGAAATGGAATTAAATATATATATTAAATTGTATTCATAATCGCATTCAATATCACAAGCCAATTTTATAACGTACCAACACATCAGAAGATAATTTTGCTTTGAAGTTTGTTGTATGTCAAATTGTACTTTTGATATTTCTTTCTGTAATGAATAAAGGTGAAAACAAATGTCAAAATGAAAAATAATGTATTTAAAACCTAGTTTGTGCTAATGGCGTAAATTTATCAATAAATACTAAAATTAAAGTTGAAAAAACACTATAATTTTTTTTCCAAAACAGAAACAGTAAATCACACAAACAATAATTTGTTCTGTTGTATATTGTAAAGGTTATGTTTATACTACAGGCTGTGAATGAGATTAATGAGTTTTCTCAGCACAGTAAACCTCCTCCACAGAAACAGAAGCTAAATTGTAATAAATCACAGGTTTACATTCACGTATTTATGGGATGGGAAAGATTTAGAGTTCCTCAGTAAAGGAAAGCATCCCAAAGTAAAAGAGAAAATTATGGCTTAAAGGTAGATAAACTGGGACAAGCTGAAAATCGTGCTTTCAATACACTTTAATAATGTCGATAATTTATTAAGAGTAATTATTATGGTGCCTTTTCATGCTCATATTTTACCAGAAGTGACAAAATACTAGTTCAATATGTTAGTTACCTTCACATGATTATGTATCAGTACCAATTAAATCAGAGCTGTGATTTTTCTACTTTACCATTGAAACTCAGTGCTACTTTTTCTTCCAAAAACGTGTCTGCATTATTACAAACAATGTGGTGAAATGCCTTTACTATAAAACATCTCATATTATTATTTCAGCCAATAAACCAACCATATTACTTCTGAAAGATAAGGATTTTTTTTGTTTGATTTTAGAGGAGAAAACATACTAATTATATTTGACTATCTAGTGAGAGTAATCTATACAATGTGTTTGTATATATAAAATAGTTTTGAAACCAATTTTAGACCAACAGACATTGAATGACATATAATATTATTTTTAAGTGAACAGTTTTTCTGTGTCTTCAATTCTTTGCATCATACAAGATAAATTAACTAAAGCCAAATGTGTAAATACAATTACAGCAATATTGACCCAAACACCAAGATCCTAGCAAATGTTACTTCATTCTTATCTTTAAATGAAAGATTCACTACTGGAAACAGTACAGTGACCTTTCTACTCAATATATTGAAAAGAAAATAAAAAACTAGAATCTGGTATATTCTCCATCTGAGAATGTCATTCAGTCTGATTCAAGCACAATGTAATGTTAGAAAAAAGTAAATCAGATTGTTTCAAAAAACTCAAACTCATTTTGAATACTGAGCAGGAAAAAGAATTCTCATGAGAAGATTAAAAAATACTTCCAATCCCTACAAATAACAGTACAGTAACAAAATATTGCAGGTCTGGAATGTCATGTTTTAGAGATTTTCATTGGGCTCTCTCTCTCTCATCCATCTTCAGAAAGAGATCAGACAAATCATGCAGCTAAATTTAGACCTTATATGCTTACAAATGAATAAAAGGTATTTGCTAAGATTGCACAGCCTCAATGAATTCTTCCTGGAAAAGGAACTCTTTGATGAAAGTTACTCTGATTTGAGAGCAATGCAACTTTCTAACAGATTGTATTAAGTCTTCTGAGAAATTTTTGTTTATTAGTGGATGAACAATATCACTTGCTTATTTCTAAGTTATTTGAAGCTATCCTATGTACATGTTTACATATAATGGATATTTAATGTGCACTAGTCAACAAAATCCAGGATTATAAACATCAATAATGCAAAATATCATTGTGAAAGAGGTGAAGAACCATTCATGAGTGGAGATAAAATAATCATCCATATGGGTAGAGAAAAGAAAAACTTAATATAATACATAAAAATGTTGCTATTTTCCAAAGTAAAAACTTTTTTAAAGAATGCATGTTAGTTTGTAGTGACTTCTCTATGAATAGCAGTGATTGACAAAAGGTAAATTATTTATAAATGGAACCTTTACAGGCAACATATCACTATCAAACAGCCCACACAGAGACAGCTTGAGTTTCTCTTATGTAAACTGCTTGAAACCAGAAATGCTTCAGATTTTACATTTTTTTTCAATTTTGTAATGTTTGCATATATATGATAAAATATCTTGGGGATGGGGCCCAAGGGTAAACATGCAATAATTTTATGTTTCATATATACCTCACATGTAGCCTGAAGTTAAGTTTATGTAATATTTTAAAAATTTTATGCACGAAGCAAAATTTGTGTTATGGACTCACATGTAGAAGTTTCCCACTTATGGCATCATGTCAATACTTATTGGTTTGAGAACGGTTTGGATTTCGGAATTTCAGATTAGTACAGTTTAACCTGTAGCATGTAACTGTTTACATGAAATTTTTTTTTTTTTTTTGTACGAAAGGTCTTTATTAGCGGGGAAGCTGCAGAGCAGCATTAAGGGGAAGGAGAGAGAGAGAAACGGGGGAAGAGAGGAGAAAGAGAGAAGGGAGAGAAGGGAGGGAGAGAGAGAGAGAGAGACACAAGACACGCGGGGAAAGGAATAGAAAAGAGACACACCGGGAAGGAAGAGAAAAGAGCGACACGTTTTTATGTATAGTCTACATTCATATATTTTGAACCTTCTAGAACTATCACACTATTTTTAGCAAGAATTATCTAGTGAAAGGCTATATTATTTTCAATTTATTATTACCAAGAAAATGATGTGTCTTATACTCAGTAAAATTATTTCACTTCTATCTGACCATGGAAAACTATAAAAAGGGTTAATTGCATTGCAGTTTTTAGTAGTTTGTCCACACTTGTTCAAAATTTTATACTAATTTTATAGGAATCATTTTATTGTAGCAAATTATAAAAACACATTTTAATAAAATAAGCCATTGAATATACTAAAAGTTGTACCATATATGGTGACACTCAGAAGAAAGAGTATATTAACTTTAGCTTTCTTAAAATTTACCCATTTACAATCAGATTTATGTAGAAACATTTTAAACCTTATTTCCAAGAAAACTATCACATTAGGTAAAAGAAATACATAAATGTATTGATTACCTCAATGAGTACAATTGTCCTAAGTAAGAATAAAGTTAGACCCATAGCAAAAGTTCTCTTTCCTTCCACTTAAACATGAACGGAATTACAACTCTATTAAAAATTTCTTCCAGAATACACAATCAGGATGATTAAAGTATTGTTAATGAAGAGTTGGGAACAAGTAAAAGTGTGTTTTAGAGGTTCAAGTTGCATTTAGTTCTGTACAATATCCAAAGGTAGCAAAGTGCTAATAACCTTAATTGACAATAAATAGGCAGGTGAACCAAACTAACACCAAGCTGATCGCAGAAACAGTTATTTTTCATTCATTTTTAAATGAATTGAAATTCTTCAACAATGAAAACTCTAGCCATCAATAATTTTGCTAATGAAATCTACTAAACATAGAAGGAATAAATCAGACAAAATATATTCAAAACTTGCTAAAATGTAAAGAAAGTAGAAATATGACCTAACTTGTTTTATGAGACCAGCATAATTTTACTGCCAAAACTCAACAAAGATATTTAAAATAATTACAAGTATCTATCATAAGTATAGATAAAAGAATACTTAAAAAATAATCAATACATAATAAAATACAATAGAGCATTTTCAGGGACTGTTTACCACTGGTACGTAGGAATGGTTATTTCATGAAAATTAAACAATCACAATAACAGGAAAATAAAGCAAGATTATATGCAGCAGAACCTCCCTAGTTGCCCACCTCCTCACCTTCATCATCTCCATAAGTTGACCTAATTTTAATATACACATGTACATATCAGTACAGTGGGTCTAGTATCTTATGTTGACCATCTTCTTGTTGACCTGTGTGTTAGAGTCTCTTGAGTGGTCAAATTACAGAAGTATATTATAATCCTCTTAATAAAAGTAAAGAAATTATATTACAAAATTAAACACCCATTTATGGTTGTAGAAACTCAGCAAATACAAAATTAATATTAAATACATATCAAAAATGTGTGTCTAATGTAATTAATCATAAAGTCATTAGTACAAAAGTCACATTTTAACCATAGCACATTTTAATCAGTACTAAGTCAGGACAAGGAAAAAAAGAAGAAAAATAAAGAGAGGAAAGCCTGAAATTAAAATATATATACAACTGCCTCTACTCATAGACAGGATTGTTTTTGTAGGATCTTCATATACAGGGTCATAAAGTTCATGTGCAATTTAAAATAGTTGTCTATTTAAATCACACCTGAACTTTATGGCCACTCTGTCGAAAATCTGTTTCGTAGGGAAGCTACAAAACAACAACTAAAACTATGAATGAATCCTGCAAGTTCTTGGGATGCACAGTCAATATGCAAAAATTAATTTAATTTCTCCATATTTTGACCAAAACTGCAAAAATAGAGTTGAAGAATAAATTTACAATAATAAACATAAAACTATTAGAAAAATTTAGGCTGTAAATGGGCAAGTCCTCTATACTGAAATCTATCAAATATTGCTAAGAGAAATTATGAAAGGCTTAAATAAAATAAGAGCTACATCATATTCATGGACAAGAGGGTTCAGTATGGTGAAAATATCAACTTCTCCGAGTTGACACATCAATTTCAATTGTAATCTCAACAAGATTTGGGCTTTGGCTTTTTATTATTGTTTTATTTAATAGCTAATTATAAACAGGTCCTAAAATTTATATATTAATATTAAGAACCATATATATATATAAAATACAAACAAATCTTGCAGAAGAAAACATTTGGAGGACCTGATGTGAAGATTCAATTTGAAGCTAAAGCAAAACCATATAAGGATTTATATGAAATAAAATAAATAAAAGAAATAACAGAACACACAGAAATAGACTCAAGCACTGGTTTTCTTTTCTTTTGCAGTTTTTGACCGGGGCTGGGTTTGAACTCTCCACCTCTGGCATATGGGGCCGGCACTGTACTCCTTTGAGCCACAGGCACCGCCCCAAACATTGACTTTGTATACTGGCACATAGTAATTCAATAAATAAGGGCAAATAAATTGTGTTGTAAAAACTTAATATACATAGGAGAGGAAAATCCTATACTCCTATCTGAGACCACACACAAAATTATTACTGTGCAATCTGGGGTAGGTAAAGAAGTTTCATAACAGACACACAACAAAATAATGATAAAAGAATAAAAAAAGCTATTGAGGCGGCCCCTATAAATAAGTTTATGATTTTGTATTGGGCCAATTTCATAGCCATCTTTGCTGGCTGTGGCCCATGGCTGAATATTCATGTCTTAAAGCAAAGAGAGAAATATGAGGGCGGCGCCTGTGGCTCAAAAGAGTAGGGTACCAGAGGTGGTGGGTTCAAACCTGGCCAAGGCCAAAAACTGCAAAAAAAAAACAACAAAACAATCAGAACTCACTTGGATTAAACATTTCTTTCCACTGAAAAGTACTATTAAAAAACTAACAAAAACTATAAACTGGGTAAAAATATTTGTGAAAAATGGAAAAAATGGGAAGAAGTCTTAGAAGTTTGTTAGAAAATTATACATAGATATATATACTCTAGCAACTCTACTTGTCCAAGGGAAATAAAATATATATGTTGAACAAAAATACTGAAACAAAAATATTCTTTGTAATTTTGTTGATAATAGTCCCAAATAGGGATCAGCATAAATTTCCACCATCGGGAGGATGGAATAGAGCAATGCGATATGATTACACATTGAAACGTTAAGAACAAGAAAAAGGAGCCAACCACTGATAATTGCCAAGACATACATGAATCTTAAAAATTATGCATAGTTATTGAGCTACACTCAAAATAATGCTTACCATATGATCTCATTTATAGGTATTTTGAGAACAGGCAAAATAATTATATGTTGAAAACAGACATAATACTAGGTGCCTTTGGAGAGAAGATGGAGATGTTTTACTGGGGAGACGAGTGAGGGAGAACTTCATGGGTGAGACATCTGTCCTTGATCTTGATATGAGTAAATCATACATTGTCCTCTCTGTGTATTTGTCAAAATTCATTGAAATGAATATGTATATTTTACAGTAGATACATTTGTCTCAATTAAAAGCAATTAGTAAGTTCTAGCTAATGGCTTTGCTTTGCACATTACTGTTGTTCATTAATTTTGAAGTTACTTTTTCTTCTATACTTGAACAAATGAGCAAATACATTGAGGGTAACTGGAGACCAACTTCTTTCTACCTATTGGAGAAGTGAGTTACTAACATGAAAAGAGGATGAACTGCAGTATTCCTTGTGATGTTTAAGTGGAGTTGCCCCTGTTAGAATAAACTGCTACTGTTTTAATATGGACAAAAATAAATATACTTATTGTGTCTCTGAAAAGAGCTTACAATGGCAGCCCAGTAGCAATGAAGACAAATAGTGCTCAGTTTTTGATTTCCAAATATTATCCTCCATGAAAGAAAGAAGGAAGGAAGGAAGGAAGGAAGGAAGGAAGGGAGGGAGGGAGGGAGTAAAAGACTGAGAAAGAAAGACCAGGTGCCCTTGAGTAAAACCCAAATTCTAGCTTCAGGGCAATAAAAGCAAGAGCTGAATTGCACTTAATCTTACCTGAAAGACAGTGAAGTACTGGCCCAAAGTGAATTGGAAACATATTTTTGCACCAGAAAGTTTGAAAATGCCAAAAGAAAGAAGCATAGAAATCACATTGAGGTGGCTCCCACAGAATAAAGCTGGAAAAATTTAAGTATGAAAATAAATATAGTAATGGATAGATGCCTAATTTACAATAGAATCTTGATGATACATAGAATATTGAGCAATGAACTTACTACTGGTGGAGGTTTGCAAAATAAGGTAAAATATTTATATAATTTCACAACATATTCTCATGAATTTCTTCCTAATAACAAACCAAAAAATGTCAGTGTAGTTGGGAGACATTGTATATCACATTTAACAAGTGATCACAGGTAATAGTACTAATATTAAGACAAACTAACATCAGATCCTTCTGATTTCAAGCACTGAAAAGTCATAATATTATTTCTGTGGTATTCTAGCCATAAATGTATAGCCTAGATCTAATCATTAAAAAATAATCATCAGACAACTTAAACTGAGTTACATTGTATAAAACACTGACCTATAAAGTTGAAAAATGTTAGCATCAAGAAGGGGAGGGTGGAGGGAGGACAAGGGAGGGTATTTGGGGGGACCTCACCTAATGTGCATGGTGCAATGGTACATTTCAAAACTATTAAAAAAAGAGAATAATTGTGATGAATATGTTACTTAGTTCAATGTAAGCATTTCACATTGTATACCAAATCAGTACACTGAAGCCCATAAATACATCACTGTACAAAGTTATGATTTAATAAAAACAAGAAAAATAAAAATAAGTAGCCAGGCATTGTGGCAGGTGCCTGTAGTCCCAGCTTCTTGGGAGGCTGAGGCAAAAGAATTGCTTAAGCCCAAGAGTTTGAGGTTGCTATGAGCTGTGACGCCACGGCACACGCCCTGTCTACCCAGGATGACAGCTTGAGAATCTATCTCATAAAAATAAATAAATAAATAAATATCCTGGAAAAAAAAAAGAAAGTCAAAGACTTAGCATATTTTCACGTGGAAAGAGTCTAAAGAGGCAGGGCAGCTGAATACAATGAGTGCATCTTCCTCCATTGATTTCTGGAGCAGGATAGAATAACTGTGAGAAACATTATTTGAGCAATTCATGAAATTTAGGAGTGCATGGAGAATGTAATAAAGATAACTTTTCTGATCATTATAATATGCTACGGTTATGTAAGAGAATGTCCTTAATTTGTGGAAATGTACACTGAAATATTTAGAAAAATGGAACATAACTTAATCTAAGTGATCATCAAGAAATACAAATGTACATAAGAAAAAATAATTAAAGAAATGGATAAACATGTAAGCATATTGAAAATTGCTAAAATGTTACACAGAAATCTCTTGACTGATTCTTGGGGAATTTTCTCCAAAATTTAATGCATTAAAATAAAAATTAAACACACACCAATTTAAGAGCAATGTGGGATAAAAATGGGGTCTTTCCAAGCCTGGAAGAAAATGCTGAACAAAGGTGGACTTCTTAGCTCTGAGAACACATGATTCCTTTGGTTTTAGAATACACAACTATTATCCAGATAAAGAAGAGTGAAGGAAAGCCTTGAAGAAAACATTGAGGAAAAAATAACTTACCACCTGGAGGACAGAGGAAGGTACACTTGCTTATAAGTATTATTTAACAGAATAATGTCCACTAGAAGGACAAAAACAAAACAGAATCTGGAACATCCAACTTATAAAGGATGTTCTTTAATATTATATGTCTCACTCAAAGCGAACTGACCAAGAAAGGCCAGTTTTAGTATTTATAACTGCTGCTTCGTGGTTGTATATTTAGCTTTAATTGCATGTGCTTGAATTTTCTCATTTTGAAATAACAAACAAGGATGCCCAATTCACAGTGTTTTTATGAAAATGTAATGACAATTCATATGAAGAATTTTAAGCACTAAGCACATTCTTTAATTTAAAACTAATGAAAAACTGTATGAAAATTGGTTATGCACCTGTATAAATATGAAAGTCAAGCATTTCTCTATGTAAATAGTACAAATAGATAGCATATATCACTAGATTCCATATTATTTGCTTTTAACACTGCTAAAAAGAAACATCAATTATTAAAGCAAATTTTTATTTAAAGCTTTAAACATAATATGTAAACTCTGGACATAGCATATAATCATTAAGACATTTTATCTTTATTTTTCTTTTGCCTTTTCAGTGTGTCATATAAGGCCTGACAATTACATTTGCAAACATTCTAGAGAAAGTATTATATATCTCACGGCTGACTATTGCTTCGAAGTATTTGGACCTTCTTTTGGAAAGCTATGCATGACTCCAGCACCTAGATCCTCCTTTGAACAGTTTGAGAACTCTTTCTCTGGAATGGCCATCAGAGCTGTCATATTGCCTTTGATGGGCTGAATATCATCAAAAAAATTTCCTTTTGATATTTCCTTTATCTTCGGGCAAAGAAAACATGTCATTGAGGTGCAAGTCAGGTGAGTTGGGAGGGGTTTCAATACCATTATTTGCTTACTAGCTAAAATCTCTGACCAACAGTGCCGTGTGAGCTGGTGCATGGTCCTGATGCAAAAACTATGAGTTGTTGGCCCCTATTTTCCCATTTCTCTATCAATATTTAGTGATCTGCAATGCCATAGTCAGCTGGTTATTTTGATGCATAATTTTTGCAATGTTTCTGTCAATTCTGCTTGCTACTGACCACCCTGATCTCTCTTCATAAATGATGCTTTCTCTTCAGAAAAATAATTAACCTATTTGTACACTGCCATTTTCTCCATGGTATTATTCTCATAAGCATGGACTAACATCCCTTATTTCACTTCAACTTTTGCCAAATTAACAAGAAATGTATGAAAATTCAGTGCTCCAGTTCAAGCTCTGAAATTGCCATGGTGGTACACAAAAACATGCAACAACATTATTGTCACCATGTCAACAACACAGTGACACAAACACAGCTATGAAATATTGATATACCATGGTTATGAAACATTACTGAGTTGTTTGTACTGTGCTCCCAACATAAGTGCTTGGTGGCAAAGTGAGAAAGTCAATTGTCAGATCTTGAATGTTTTCAATAGTTCAATCTGCGTTCCATTGATAAACGTAGAGTTTTATAAAAAGCCATGAGTTTTAAAAAAAAAAAAAGCCATGAGTTTTACAAATGTTTCTTGGGTTTATCTGGGCTTCTGTCTTGTAATCTAGGCTACTTCTTACACAATGAGGAGTTATGTATGGTTTAAATCTCAAGACAAGCTCTGAAGATTATATAGGTTTTGGATGGAGTATAACTTAAAACACTGTCACCATTTTAACTCTAAACACACTTATTTTGGAGCAAGCATAGTATATTTCCTTGAAAAAATTTATTTTCTTACTTTTAAAGCTTGATCTAGCATTTTTGTTAAGTTTATTTTCTATTCTTATCTGAGTTTCTAACAAGTCTAAACTAATACAAATCAAAATGATTACATGCATTTGCAAAAGAGTAATTTGACATAATATATTAAAATTGAGTCATGGTATTTAATACAGTAAGCACATTTGTTCATGTATATATATGCATACAAAAAAATTCATAAATGTCACAAAATTTCAACAGACTAAGAAAGCCTCATGAAAGGCTTATCAATAATGATAATAGATTTAGCTTACAACATGAGAAGAAATTTTGGAATAAATTATTTACATATAGAAAATATGAAAATACTCATAAATGTAACAAACTCTATAATTGTGACAAAGAATACTGACCTACAGTTTCTGATTTTAAATAACTTTCTGTATATTTGGAGTTAAGGATTTGTTGCTTGATAACATATTCTATAATCTCATTGTTTTCTCTTTAAAGCTATAGTGTTTATTTTGGTAATGCATTTCTGAATAATAAATATGACTACATAACACAAAAATCTGTTAAGGATTGTTGAAATTAAAGTGATTCATGAAACATGCATTCATATAATGTCCATACTAATATCTAATTTTTAATGAGTAATTCACTTCAATAATTAATTTATCATCCCACTCTGAATTTCTCTTTCACTTATTCAAATAATAAAATAACCAAGCAAATGTTTGAAGGCTGAATTCAGAGCTACCTAATATATACTATATAGCAATGCATTATAAAATGTAATTAACTTTTGCAAAAAAGCAAGAAAGGTAAGAAAAAGAGAAAAGAACACACTTTAAATGTAAACTTTCTGATGACAGTGCTACCTTTAAAGTGCTACCTTTATTGGACTGAATGTAGTTTTGATATAATCCAGGAAGCTAACACAGTAATCTGTAAAGTGGTCTTTAATTATCCATCAAGTCAATAAAAAAAAACTAATTACTCAGCAAAAACTTGACTGTTCTTCTTATTTAAACCATATTTTTCTCTTTTGTTTAAGACATGGGTGTTCAGACATGGGCCACAGCCAGTGAAGATAGCAATGAATATGGCCCAACACAAAATCATAAGTGTATTTAAATACAAAAAGATGTTTTTTGTGATTTTTTTTGGTGGAATTCAATTGCCTGGTTCTCCGGCATGAATTTTGTACATGACCACATCATTTTGCAATGTCACACAAAATAAGCATATGCATGCTCTCACTATTTGTACCCATGTGCGGTTCAGTCTTACAATGGTTTTGGAGATTCCAGTGTGTCACCCTCCAAGCACTGACAGTTGCATTGACACCATTTGACAGTGCTTGTGGTGACATGTGAGGAGTATCAATAATCTTTCCACCTACCATTGCATTGTTTGGCATTTCATATTATTCAGCAGTCAGGGAAACGTTGTAATTTAATTATGGCATTTCATATTATTCAGCAGTCAGGGAAATGTTCTAATTTAATTACAAAGGATGGTTCCACACCCTGGTGCTGCTCCACACATCACCCGCTGTGCTTCACAATTGGCCCTAAGTCTCGGCCTGCATCCTGCAGGGACAGCTGAGATATGGAAGAGCACAAACCTTGCTATTTTCCTGTGAGTTAGTTTTCAGAAAACTAAATATAATCACTTATCTATTATCAATTTCTAACCCCAACATGGCTTCTACAAGGGTCTCAAAAGGAAATAGACTCCAAAAAAGAAAAAGAGGGATGAAGGAAGATAGCTCAATGAAAAGTGGGCAGGTGACTACTCTTTTGTGAAGGGAACTAGTAAGGCACTCTGCTTGATTTGAAGGAATTTCTTCAAGTTTTCAAAGACTGTAATTTGCAAAGGCGTTATCTCCAAAATCATACTGCCAAATGTGTTGCATATGAAGGATTGTGTCTTAAGGACAACAGAGTGGAACTGAGAAAAGTCTGTCTTCTCAGCAAACAAAAAAATTTTTAAAGTTATAATTCAGATGAATTCTATTGTAAAAGCTGGTTATGTGGTAGCATATTTAATAGGAAAAATATCAAAACCATTTATTGATGATGACTTTATTAGCAATATATGGAAAGCATGGCAGATTTCTAAGGTCCGTTTGTCTCACCAGCCAGTAGCCAAGAAAACAGAAGAAAAATCAGAAAATCTAATGAAAGAAGTTTGTAGAGTAAAGCTGTTAATTTTAACTTTTATGCTTTGGTGATGGGACAGCACTGACGCCTCAAATGCTGCTCAGCATTTCTTTTTTGTTACAGGTGTTGATGATGAATATAACTTCACTGAAGAAATGGCTTCTATAGTGTCATTAAAAGAGATTTATATGAAGTGGTAAAAAATACATCAAAGCAAATTTCTTTGTCCATTGCCAACATATCTGGTATAGTTATGGTGTTGCCCTGCTGATAATAGGTAAAAGAAAGTGACTTGTAAAATTAATAGAACACAGTGCAATTGCTGCCCAATACTATATTGATGAAGTATCATTGCATAGTGCACCAAGACATTTTATGTGTACAAGTTTTAAAATTGGACAACATCAGGTGTGTTGTCACCAAGATTGCATATATTTCATTAGGGCCAAGATGTTGAATAATCACCAATTCCAGAAATTCCTTCAAGTATTGATGCTGACTGTGGAAAATTGAGGCAAAATGTGGAAAAGATTTTATGACTTGAACCATGTTAATTGTGTTCTTTATGGTATCAAAACCCAAATTTATGGAAAACTTGATGATGAAAACTGGCTTATAGACTTAGATTTCTAGTGAATTGAATTGCTCATTAAAATTAGTTAAATATGAAAACAACTTATCAATACCATGTTTCAAACTGCAGCAGCATTCCAAATACAACTGAAATTATGGCAAGCTCAAATTAAAGCCAACAATTTTGTCCATTTCAAAAAATTGTGTTGGCCAAACACAATGCTGTGAACAGTGTAAAATATGCAGCCTTGCTTTTTGATTCGATGCAAGAATTTGAAGTCAGATTTCAAGATTTCCAGGAAAATAATCAAATTTTGGTGCATTTTTGACTTCATTATCAGTTGACATAATTATGTTACCTGCCAAGGGTCAAGTGGAATGCATAGAGCTCAAATTTTTCAACTTAAAGAAAAAATTGATCTTGTCTCTTTGACTTTATGGATCTATCTTCCCAGAAACAAATAAAGTTCAGTTTACAATCATGCCTTATTTACATTGTCATTTTTTGGCAGCACCTACACTTTCAAGAATGAAGCATGTTAAAAGTAAAATTAGAGCCAAAATATCTGATGAGCACCCTGAGAACTCACTGAGAATTGCAATTACTCCTGTTGAAGGAGATATTGATGCATTAGTTTCTCAAGTACATTATCAAATACCACACTAGTTTTATGTTGTCCAGTTTTTATAATAAAAATATTTTTAAAAAACCACCCAAGCCATTTTAGTACTTACATATGTACATTTTCTATAGTACTTATCAGAAACTTGGGACTGCTCAATGATTTTAAAAGGCTCACTGAACAAGCTGCAACATAATTATGATTATTATGTGAGGAAGTTTTTGCTCATCCATGGTGGCAGATATCACACAAATTATGCAGGTACTTTTGTGTTGTTGTTGCTTATCATCTTTCCTTAGTGTTTGTGCTTTTAATGTGTGGCCCAAGACAACTTTTCTTCTTCCAATGTAACTCAGAGAAGCCAAAAGGTTGGACACCACTGCTTTAAGACATTTTCAAAAGGATTTTGTAATTCCCAAAGAACTACAACTGCCATCCAGTGAAAGCATTTTACAAAGGGTTTGTAAAATGGACATTCTCTGTCTTCTAAACTATCATGGATCACTTTACAAAATGAAAATCAAATCCCTTTCTCAATTCCTCCAATGGTAATTTAATGCACTGGAAATAAAGTCTTACCTCCTAAGTGAGGTTTGCACAGCACTTTATGAACTAACTGGTGCTTGACGAAGTCTCAGGTATCATTTCGTAGCTAGCATTTTCTCTTGCCAAGCTTCTTAAATGCTACTCTGTTTTCTAATTTTGCAATAAATCAAACTCAGTATAGTGTAGGGGTGTTTTAACTGTTCCCCTCATCACGAAATGGTTTATCACCATATCTTCACCTGCATGAATAGTTCAATTTACTTAGAGTATCTGTAAAATAATTCACTTTAAAAAAAATAATTCAGTTAGGCAACCAAGTTCCTTTCTTATGATACCCTGTTTTGTTATCTTCACAGAACTTAAAAGTAGACGTGACACTCATATATTCACATGTGGTTTATTCACTTATTTGTCTTTTATATCCCCACATAAAATAATAACAACATAGCATGGTAGATACTTAACTACTGTGTCACTATTATAACCTCGCATGAAAAACACTGTTGGGCTCATGGCAGTCCTTTAATAGTAATTTTTGATCATGGAAAGAATGGGAATCTAATATAAGCTGGGTACATAGTTCTCTGGTTCCCTGGATAGTCAAGGAGCATAAATTAAATTACAATGAGTAATTTTCGATCCTCAGAATCAGATAATTCTACATTCGGGTTCATGCAGAAGAGTTGAGAAATCAACAGAATGAATATCTGTGGGTACACGGTCCTCGCTTCCTTCAAACTGGGCATATTTGTCAAAATTCTGTTTTAGCTCTTAATGGTCTGTGTAATATATCTTGGAGAAAAATGGTTTTACATATTGAAACAACAGAGCAGTATTTTAAAAATACCAATTCACAGGAAAGGGTGCAACATCCATAAACTTTAAGGTGAGTCTTTACCATTTTTCCTCTTTGAACCACAATTTAAAATTCCTTGGATAAGAATGGGTTCAGGACTAATTCTCTAACAAATCCCTGAAGGGAAGTTATTCTATGTAACTCCTCAGGTACAGAACTGTGACTTCAAGTGAAAAACAGCTATATCAACAGAGGGTGCTAGAAACGTGTATACATACTTAGGAAAACACTGTATAAAAATTGAAATATTTAAGTCATATTTGACTTTTGCAGTTAAAGAGATACAGGATACAACAAACAAGATAAAAAACATTGCTATCAATGGAGTGTTTGGTCTTTCTGAAAATGTTTATACATTTTTGGCATCCTGTGTATATGTATAAAATTGTACATCTATATAAGAAGGTTTGACAGAATATATGATCTCCCCATGTCTGTTGGAAAATAAGATAAGAAAGTATAAACGGATGGTATCAACTTCTGCTTTCATAGTCAAATAAATTCTAAATGAAGGCCCAGATTTCTTCTTTATACCATGATATTTTTGTTTTCAATTTTTTTTGTTTGTTTGTTTTGTTTGTTTTTTGTTGAAGTTTGGCCGGAGCTGGGTTCAAACCTTCCACCTTCAGTATATGGGGCAAGTGCCCTACCTACTGAACCACAGGAGCCGCCTGATATTTTTATTTTCAGAACATCAGGTGTTGCATAATCTTTAAGAAGTATCATTTTGTCTAATCCTCAGTAATATATTGTAAGAGATACTATTATTATTTCCATTTTAATGTATATGGTTTGATTCTGTGGGCATCATTTCTCACCGCTTTGTTATGATTTAAACTACATATAAAAATACAATTCTAACCAAAATAACTAAAGGAGTAAACTTGTTTAGTCATTATTAACCACAAATATGTTGGAATTTGGGACAATAGTTTCTCTAAAACTCATCTCTTACTCTAATGGAGATAAATCATATCTTATATATATTATTAACAAAAATATTTTATTCAACTCCTAAAATTAAGAGCAGTCATAAAAGGTTATATACATGACCAGTATATGAACACCCTTTCTCATGCACACATATGATGACTTCTCAGAATAGACTACTTAGACATAGTTCGCAGCCAATCTGTTATTTCAGATCATCAAGAAACATACTACAGAGGACTTTGAGACTCACTGTTTATGAAGCAATTCATTACGAGACCATCCTATAGAACCTCATTCTCATGGCAGCAAAGAAGGACGTGACTCTACAGTGAATCAATAATTGAAGTCTCTATTATGTGTATGGCTCATGAAGGAAGTTTGAGGAATCTGTCCATAAAAATAAAAGCTGAAGATAGGTCAATATAATTTTTTTTATGATCAGCATCTCCTGTTAAATACTGGCAAAAGAAGCTCAGACTTCTATTGAGACACTAGTATATATTTTGGATGAGATTGTAACAAATTAATATTTGTGTAATTTTGGATGAGTAACATGAACTTATGTCTGGACTTCCCCAAATTCTATTTATCTCAAAATATTCTTGTAACAGTAACAAACAGGACTTCTATATCTCAGGTTATAGTTAAAGGGGAGTCTTAGCCAGATACCAGAAGGGTCTTCTATAACAGCAGAGGCTGAATTGAGGCCAAGAAAGACCAGATCATAAATTACAGCCTGCAGAGGTTTTCCACTGCAATTGCCAACATATCAAGTGGCAACTTGGTGGCCAACAGATAGTCCTAGGGGGAAAGAAATCCAGATACTCTCTCTCTGACAAATATTATACTTTATAACCTATTACAAAGCTAAATAAACCAAATCTCTCATCTAATATACCCTAATATACCCTGATTTAATGGAATATAGCTAGGGAGAAAGAGTAAAAGACAAAGAAATTCAAGAGACAACAGTTTTTACTGTCTTTTTATAGAAAATCATTTTAATGATTAATTCCCTGTGTTTTATTTATTTATTTTTAATAATTTTATTAAATCATAGTTGTGTACATTGGTGCAATCATAGGGCACAATGTGCTTCACATACCATCAGAAATATTTTGATCATACTGTTAGAGATAGCCTTCATGGCACTTTCTTGATAACTAAATAAAGACATTGATACTCTACATTAAATAAGTTTCACCAGTACCCTGCTAAGATGCACCATAAGTGTGATCCCACCAATTTCCCTCCCTCCACCCATCCTCCCCCCTCCCCTTCCCTCCCTTTCCCTTTTCCCTATATTCTTGTGCTATAATTGGGTTTTAGCCTTCATATGAAAGCTATAAATTAGCTTCATCTTATCGTGAACAGGTGCCAACTGACAAATCTGAGGAACACAAACATTGGACCTGTTGAAGTTTAACAACCTAAAAATGGCACAGCTGTGATGTCAGAATCAGAACTGATTCTCCTGACTGATTATCTAGTGATCTCTCCATTGTACCATCTACTAGGTCCAACCCAAATTCTAATAGAATTTATTATCTCTAACCTCCTCTTGACATTCAGTGCAAGGTACCTTTATTGATACTTGTTTTCTCCACACAATTACATTCTAAGACATGCTTCTTTATGAACAATCCTACATATCACTGAATATCAATAACTTTTTTCAAAAGGATGAATTCTGCTATACATACTCTTTATGCTGGCTAACAACTTGTTTACGGAGTTTGTGGTGGCAGACTCCCTGAATTAGTTTCAAGGCACACAGAGGAGCCATATGCAGTACTTTTCCCCAAGTTGGGAAGTCTGAGAGGCAGAGGCCTAAATTCTTCCTATTAAAAAAGGCTTGGTGGGATGTGGTGGCTCACACATGTAATCCTGGCACTCAGAGGCCATGGTGTGAGGATTCCTTGCACTCAGGAATTTGAGACCAGCCTGAGTAAGAATGAGACCCTGTCTCTACTAAAAATAGAAAAATTATCTGGGCCTTGTGGCAAATGCTTATAGTCCCAGCTACTCAGGAGGCTGAGGCAGGGGAATCACTTAAACTGGGGAGTTTGAGGTTGCTGTGAGTTAGGCTGAGGCCATGATACTCCAGCCTGGAGCAATAGAGTGAAACGTTTTCTCAAAAAAAAAAAAAAGTGTGGATGTGGGCAGTTTTCTAAATGTAAAGGCTTAATATCTTTATCTGTAAATGAGAATGATAATACAATAAAACTTTAGTAATGTGGTGCGTGAATAGAAAATGAGTTACTCTCTCTGTAAAGGTTGAAAAGCTCTTTGACGCTCAATGCAATCAATGTTACATTTCTTTATTTTCTAAATAAAGCCATCTCCAAATCACAATTTATCAGGGTCAATGATAAGTCCAATACCAGTTATTATTTGTGGTTATCTTCATTGGCGCTTAATGACATCCCTGAGTCTCACATATTCCTAGGAAAATGGGGAAGGCCTACTCTGCAGAAATGGCCATTTCTCACTTGGCTCCATTTGGTGTCTTTAGACAAGACCACTTTGCACAAGACTTTCACAAGCCTGGGTGGCAGCCCAGTCTTCCAAATATGCAACAGTAGTTGAGCACTGTTCATTTGCTGTACACTGGACACAGCCACCCTAGGTGGGCTGACAAGATACCCCTTCACAATGTTCCTCTCTATTGACTGCATAGTCACAAATATCTTGCACGAGGTGATCAGACACAACATTAGGGGGGCAATTCTCATTTATAGTCAAACATCTGTTCCCATAGAAGGACTTGCTACCTCCAGAGTGCCGCATCCAAGCACTTGAAGAAACCCACAGTCCTCCCCAGGTTTCCACTGCTGGAAACAACTCCAGGGTTGGGCAACTTTCCCAAACCCTCATTTTCATGTTCTTTGGGCCAGTCAAGTTTAATTCTTTCAATGGCTGAGAGCTTTGTTATGAGTCCTATTAGGTTTGACTCTGGGGATAAGGGAAATTTAGATCTCAAGGGCAGGACATTACTCTTTTACACAGCAGTTTTCCGTTGCTATGATCTACTGCTCCCTCTGACATTGGGTGAAATGAAAACGCAATAGAGAAGAAAATCAGTCAGGACACTGATGAATTTCCCTTAAATAACACTATTGCACAGGCATATCGCATGCTATGTAGTAATTGCTCAATTTCTGTTGCTTTTTATCACTATTATTTGGAACATGATAAATAATTGGTTATGCTCCACAAGAAATTTTCCATTTCTTGCACAGCTTTAAAGTACAGGGAGAGTCTCACTTTTAGATCAGGCAGCTCTAGCTTTGACTCTTGACTCTGCCTCTTACTATGTCTGAGCACTTAGGTAGATTACCTTATCCAGCTTCAGTTTTTCACCTATAAAATTAATTGTGAGGGTTAGGTGCATATAACACATACAGCCTTAGGCTTTATCTGCTAGGACCATAGATGTCATAATCAATCCCAAAGCTAAAGTACTTGAGCTCACACCTGCTTGAGTGGCACAAAATCCAGTCTTTGGATAGAAGTCCTTCCCATTAATTTGTTCTGTCTGGGAGGTCCTGAGGGTGAAATTTGCCCACAATCCCTTTGTTCTCATGTCCCATCTCACTCCTAGACTCTTGCTTTTCTTTCTCTCTGACCAGTAGGAAAACTCTTTTAAAGGCTCATGATCACAGATATTTCTCACAGAATAGTTGGGCCTCTAGAAACATTCGCTCTTCCATACTAGCTTTCTCCTTTCACAGCACATTGGTTCTTGGGGAAAGGGAGTGATATCAGAGAAGCCCCAGCATAATCTTCTGCTACTGGGACCTACTGTTCCCCCTGAAAGTCGGGTGAGCTCCCAGCTCAGGGCTGCTCTACTGTCTCTGAGCAGCTCTGACGTCCCTTCAGGCCAGCCTCCTTCAGGGGATCCCTGTTGGGACTGTGGGTTCCTGGACATAACAGCTGGAACAAGTCTGAGTTCTCCTTCACAGATATCCTAGGACCATGCAAAACAAGCTGTGTGTCTGGGCATCTGTTCTGCTGTTTGAGAAAGTTTGATGATGGTCAAGAAACTCCTGGAACATTCTGTAACAGAAAGCTGGGCTATCCTAGACATACAGAGGGCCTCATGCTGGGCTCCACACTTGACCTGGTCCAAAATATTCCTTAAAGCAACTAGTACCTGCAACACAGTAAACTCCCAGTAAATATAGTTTCATCTTCTTTGCTTAAGAACAATTTGATGTATTTTCTAGGCAGTTGACTTTAAACTTACTTTGTCTTTATACCAGGCTAACTGATTTTACAGTGATGAAATCTAAGACCTAAAATTGCCTGGGTCATGTTGTTACATTTCAGGATGTGGGGGTGTACAGTCAACGTGGCCCATATGTTGCAAGCATGACTGGGATAATCAGAAATGCTACATGTGGGATGTTTAATAGTTACTCAGAAAAGTCAGGGACTGCATCACTGTGGGCTCCATACAGCTTGGACCCAACATGCTCAATTCTTACCAAAACGGAGCAGGAGAAAACTGGTTCCTTGAGTGCTGTGTGACAGACACATAGGATAGAATGCTAGGGTGAAGAGGACAAGGCCAAGCAAATAAAAACCCTACCCAGGGCTTACAGGAAAGTAGGAAGCCAACTGTTTGCAAAATATATTGCTGGGAAACAAATATATAAAAGTTTATATTTAAGTGAACTCTGAACTTTTGCCAATGCAAAGAATAAGGGCAATTTTTAAAGTTGTAAAAGGCAAGGAAGCCAGCAAGTAGCCATTCAAACACAGAAGAGGGTGGGGTTAGATTTTAAGGGAAACAAAACCATTCTTGGAACTAGGATGGTACAGGAAGAGTGACGCAGAACTGGCCAAACCTGAGACTATTCTTCAGTTACTCTGGCTGAAGGAGTCTAACAAAATTCCAAGAAAAAAAGTCTGTAAATAGAAATTTTTTTAAAAAGGAACACTTAAATGGTGGGGTTTTGTTTGTTTTGTTTTTTAAAAATTTTTTATTTGTATTTAAATCTTTTTCACCTTTCTCAAAGTACAATTGACAAAGAAAAATATAAATTTAAGGTGTACAACCTGGTGATTTCATATATGCATGTATTTTAAATGATTATCACTATAAAGTTAATGGATACATAGTTACCTTTTCCTTTTATAATGAGAACATTTAAGATCTACTCTCTTAGCAAATTTCAAATGTACAATGGAGTATTGTTAGTTACAGTCACCATGCTGTACATCAGAACTGCATGACTTTTTTATCTTATAATTGAAAGCTGATACCCTTTGACAAACATCTCCCTATTTTCCCCATCCCCAAACACTGGAAAACACCCTTTAATGCTCTGCTTCTATAAATTTGATCTTTTTACATTGCATTGGTAAGTGGATCATATTTGTCTTTCTCTGTCTGACTTATTTCACATAGCATAGTGTCCTAAAGCTTCATCCATGTTGCCACCAATGGCAGGATATCCTTTGTTTTTACAGCTAAATAATATTTTATTACACACACACACTCTGTCTCTCTCTCACACACACGTGCGCGCGCACACACACACACACACACACACACACTTATTCCTTTGAAGACTCTCCATTCTGTTTTATATATACAGGGAGTGCCAAAGAAAATGTATGGGGTCTTGCAATTAAGTTCATGAACTCATTCTAGGAAAAAGTGCTACATCCCTTGTTGCTGAATCTCATTACAGTCATCTTTGAAGTACTCCTCTCAGAAAGCTATACACTGTCACTAGCACCTAGTCTACCCTTCAAAGCAATTTTGAAACTCTTTTTCTGGAATGACCATCAGACCTGTCATTATATGGCAACAAAGACATGCAACAACAATGAATGAATACCATTCAGCAAGACATCAGCACACACAATGACACAAACACAGCTTTGAGACACTATGTCAAGGTTATGAAACCTTGCTAAGTTGTTATACTGCCAATATAAGCATACAGTGGCAATTAATAAGGACACTATGATAACTAATAAGAGAATGACTTTGATTATAAGATATATGCTCTTAAGTATCATAAAGGGGCATTATGTCTGCAACTTATTATCAAGTTTTCCAGAAAACAACAACATGCATGTATGTATGCATATATAATACACACATGGGGGCAAAGAACACACACGTGACATCTGTGGTAAATGTTATAAACATTTGGTGAGTCTGGATAAAGGATATATAAGAATTCTTTGCATGGTATCTGCAATGTTTCTGTAAGTATTAAATTATTTCAAAATAAAAATTTAATAAGCACAAATGATTCATAAAAATTGTAGGACTCTTAACCTTCTTCCACAGTCATAGCAATCTCTAGAAGCTGGCTCTCTTTTCAGAGACATTACTACCTCTACAGAGGTTGGACAATTAAGTTCGTGAATTCATCCTAGAAAAAGTACTACATACCTCATTGCTGAATATCTTTTCAAAGATCCCACCACTTGGGAAGCTATGCACTGACACTAGCACTTCCTTCACCCTTCAAAAAATTTTTTTCTTGGACAAGTTTGTGAAATTTATTGTCAGATCTTATACGATGACAGTGCTGATGGTCATCCCAGAAAAAGAGTTCCAAAATTGCTTTGTACGATGGATTAGGCACTGGCTTTGGTGCTTAGCTTTCCCAGGGTAGTGCTTTGAAGATGACCTTAGTGATATTCAACAATGAGGTATGTTACACTTTTGGGGGATGAATTTGCAAACTTAATTGTCCAACCATATATACACATTTTCTTTATCCATTTAAGAACTGATGGGCACTTAGGTTGATTCTACATTTTTGCAATTGTGAGTTGTGCTGCAATAAACATTTGAACACAGGTATCTTTTTGCTAAAGTACTTATTTTCCTTGGTGTAGCTCTTCAGTAGTGGGACTGCTAGATTAAATGGTAATCTACACTTATTTCTATGAGGACTCTCCTACTGTTTTCTACAGTGGTTGTACTAATTTTCAGTCCCACCAACAGTGAATAAGTGTTTCCTTCTGTGCTTCCACATTAGTATCCATTGCTTTTTTTGTTTGTTTCTTGTTTTTTTTTTGTTTGTTTTTTTAATAATGGCCATTGTGACAGGGGTAAGGTGATCTCATTGTGATTTTGATTTGCGTTTCCCTGGTGACTAGTGATGTTGAATATTTTAAAATATATTTCTTGGCCATTTGTCTATCTTCTTTTGAAAAACTTCTTTCCATGGTTTTCCCATTGTTTAATAGGATTGATTCATTTGAGTTTTTTGGTAGATCCTGGATATTAGCCTTTTGTTAGATATATAATTTGTGAACACTTTTTTCCCTTTCTGTAGGTTGTGTATTAACCCTTTTTTTTTTTGAGACATAGTCTTACTTTTTCACCCTTGGTAGAGTGCTGTGGCATCATAGCTCACAGCAACCTCATACTCTTGGGGTCAAGCAATACTCTTGCCTCAGCCACCTGAGTTTCTGGAACTGTAGGCGCCTGCCATGATGCCTAGCTACTTTTGTTATTTTTAAGAGACGGGATCTTGCTCTTGCTTAGGCTGGTCTTGAACTCATGAGCTCAAGCAATCCACCTTCCTCGGCCTCCCAGTGTCTACTTTTGATTATTAGGAGCTTTTACATTTAATTAAGACTTATTTATTCATTTTGTAATTGTTTCATTTGTCTTAGAGGGTCTTAGTCACAAATTCTTTAGCTAGGCTGATGTCCATAAGAATCATTCCTATTTTTCATTCTAGAATTTCTATGATTTCATGTCTTATACTTTAGTCTTATTTCCATCTTGAATTAATTCTTGTGTGTGGTGGGAAATAGGGGTCCTGTTTCCTCTTCTGCATGTGGCTGTTCAGTTTTCCCTGCACCATTTATTAAATAGAGTTTCCTTTCCACAGTGTGTGTAGTTGTCTGTTTTGTTGAAGACTAGCTGGTTATAGTTAGATGATTTTATTTTTGTACTCTCTATTCTGTTGTGTTGGTTACCATGGCCTTGTAGTATAATTTGAAGTCAAGTGATGTGATGCATTCTGATTTTTTTTCTTAAGATGGTTTTGGCTATTTGGGGTCTTTTTAAAGTTCCAAATGAAGTTTAGAATTAATTTTTTCTAGATCTGTGAAATATGACATTGTTATATTCGTGGAAATTGCATTCAATCTATAAATCACTTTGAAATTATGGATATTTTAATGATATTCATTCTACCAACCCACAGCATGGGATGTTTTTCCATTTGTTTATGTCATCTATAATTTCTTTTGTTTGTTTTTTATAGTTTGCCTTGTAGAAACCCTTATTTTCTTCAGTATTTTATTTTCTTTGTAGCTAATGTAAATGATATTGAGTTCTTGATTTGACTCTCAGGTTAAGAAATACATAGAAATGCTATTGATTTGTGTACATTGATTTTGTAACCTGAAACTTTGCTGAATATATCAATTCTGGGAGGCTTGTGTGTATCATTCAGGGTTTCTAGATACAGGATCATATCATTAGCAAACAAGGACAATTTGACCTCCTCTTTCCATATTTGGATGCCTTTTATTTCTTTCTCTCGCCTGATTGGTCTGGCTAGAATTTTGAGTACTATGTTGAGTAGAAGTGGTGACAGAGGGCACCCTTGTCCCTTGTCTTGTTCCAGTTCTTAGGAAGAATGTTTTCAACTTTTCTCCATTTAGTATAATGTTGGCTGTATGTTTGTCTTCTGTAGTTTTTATGATTTTGAGGTATGTTTCTTCTATGCTTAGCTTGTAGAGGATTTTTATCATAAAGTGGGCTGTATTTTGTCAGATACTTTTTCTTTGTCTATTAAAATGATATTATGGTCTTTATTTTTGTTTCTGTTTATGTAGAGAATCGTGTTTATTGATTTGCATTTATTGAACCATCTTTGCATTCCTCAGATGAAACACATTTGATGATGGCAAATTATCTTTTTGACATGCTGTTGAATTTGGTTTGCTAGTATTTTTTGAGGATTTTTGCACCTATGTTCATAAGGGATATTGGTCTGTAGTTTTCTTTTTCTGTTGTGTCATTTCTTAGTTTTTTTTTTTAAATGAAGGTAATACTGACTTCATAGAATAAGTTAGGGATAATTCCCTCATTCTTGATGTTATGGATTAATTTCTGTAGGCTACGTACCAGTTCCCCTCTGTAGGTCTGGTAGAATTCAGTTGTGAGTACATCTGGTCTGGGGTTTTATATTGTAAGATTTTTTTTTATTATTACTATTTCAATCTCACTGCTCAATATTGGTCTATTCAGGATTTCTGATAAGGCTTGGGAAGTTTTGTGTTTCCAGGAATATACTTATTTCCTTTACATTTTCTAGTTTGTAGTTGTGGAGGTTTTCATATTCATGGTTTATATTTTGTATTCCTGTGAAGTTAGTTGTAAAGTGTCCTTTTCATATTTTATTGAGCTTATTTGAGTTCTTCCTCTTCTATTTCTGGTTAATCTAGCTAATGGTCTAGCTATTGGTCAATTTTGTTTAGAAAACAAATTTTGTCAAAAGATCCAAGATCCTTTGTATTTTTGTTGTTATTGTTGTTTGTTTGTTTTGGTTTCTAATCTGTTTAGTTCCGTTATGAGTTTGTTATTTCTTTTCTTCTGCTGGCTTTGGGTTTGGCTCGATAGGAGAATTATTATGTCTATACACTTTCGGTTTCCATTAGCATGGAATATATTTTCCCATTACTTTACCTTAACTTTGTGCACGTTCTTGTGAGTTATATGTGTTTCTTGGAGACAGCACATACTTGGCTTATGTTTTTTAATATACTCATTCAATCTGTGTTTTTTTAAGTGGGGAATTAAAACTGTTCATGTTCAGGGTGAGTATTGATTTGTGGGATACTGTTCTGTTCATCATGTTAGATGATAGCTTGCTATTTTGTTTTCCTTCTTGTGTTAGTGTTATAAGAGCTATAAGCTTCAACTTTTGGGTATTTTTACACTGGTGTGTATCTATTATGCTCTTCCATGTATAATGCACTTTTGAGAATTTCCTGTAGGGCAGACCTAATAGTGATAAATTACTTTAGTGTTTGCTTGTCTAAAGAAGTCATATATGTATGACACTTAATTTTTCAGGATACAAAATTCTTGACTGGCAGTTGTGCTATTTAAGAAAACTAAAAATAGAACCCCAATGTCTTTTGGCTTATAAGGTCTCTGCTGAGAAGCCTACTGTTAGTCTGATGGGTTTTATTTTACTACCTTTTTATTGAGACAGCGTCTCACTATGTCACCCTCGGTAGAGTGCTGCAGCATTACAGCTCACAGCAACTTCAAACGTCTTGGGCTTAAGCGATTCTCTTGCCTCAGCCTCCCAAGTAGCTGAGACTACAGGCACCCACCACAATGCCTGGCTATTTTGTTGTTGTTGTTGCTGCAGTTGTCATTGTTGCTTTAGCTGGCCCCTGCCAGGATCGAACTCACCAGTCTCGGTGTATGTAGCTGGCACCGTAACCACTGTGCTATGGGTGTCGAGCCTATTTTACTACTTTCATCTTGCAGGTTGTAGAATTTTCTCCTTCATTTTAATTTTGGCCATGTTGATGATTATGTGTTTTAGAGATGTTCTATTTGCTAAAAATCATCCCACTTTTTCATGAACGTCTTGTACCTGGATATCTGAATCTCTGGTAAAGGTTTCCTCCATAATTTCTTCAAATTAGTTCTAGTTAGTTTTCCATGCTTTTTGTTTTTTTCTTTTTCTTCTTCCTCAGGGATACCTATAATTTGTACATTTGCTTGTTCCACACAGTCTTCTATTTCTCTGAGTGATTGTTCATTCTTCTTCTTTTTTCTACATCTTTGACTTTCCTGGTTTGTTCAAAAGCCTTATATTCAAGGGCTGAGAGTCTTTCTTCTGTTTGGTATAGCCTGCTGTTGCAGATTTCTGCTGTATTTTAAATCCCCAAATAACTCATTTCTTTACAATTTTTTATATTCTCCTTTGTTAAGTTGTCTAGCTCTTTAGCAATTTTTTTACATTGATGTCTGGAAAATTTTGGGGTGTTTATTTGTGCTGGATTTAAACTTTTTATTTAATCCCATCCATCCTATTTGCCATCAATATTCTGGATTCTATTTCTGATATTTCAACAGTTTCCTTTTGATTGGGATTTTCTGCTGTAGATCTACTGTGATCCTTTGGGATGCTGAACTAGGTTGTTTTTCAGCTTTTTTGCTGGTTTCTTCTCATCCGAAACCTATTCTTTCAGCTCAATGCAGATAGATTTGTGAATTACCTATTCTCTTTTGCTGGGAACTCTCTTACTTAGAAGATGGAGAGGTGCTTTTGTGACCTACTCCATAATATTTACTTGGCAGGAGAGGAGCAGGTACACTTGGAGCCTGCTCTCACTGCTCTCTCTATGGCCTGGTTGAGGTGATGCAGAGGTAGCTGCAAAAATGGTGAGCCCTGTGTAGACCTGGTGCTCTGGACCTGTGAGCTCAGAATGGCATCACCTGCAGCAACCTGCAAAGCTGCCAAGGCTTTGCCGTGCCTGATCTCTGGGGCAATGTCACTGCAAAGACTCCAAGCAGCTCCCTGATCATTCCAGAGGTCTGTGGGGGTGGTGGTGGCCCCTCACAGGTCAGGCCAGAGTGTCCATTGGAGAGATGTGGAGTCTCAGAGTTCTCTTCTCTTGTCCTTCTCCATGTGTGGCTGTCTCTTTTAGGTACCTTCCAATCTTACTGAATTGTTCTGTCACCTTTTCTATCACTCTGATTGTCCCCTGTCACTTTTCTGATAAATCATTCTGCTTTCCCTAAGAAGGTCCATCTAAAAGTGAACATCCATCTGCAACTTTTAAACTCTCCTTATTAGCAGTGCACATGAGCTGCTTTTAGCCTAACATCTTGCCCAGAATCTTTTATGTGATGTTCATGTGTATATTACAAGCCTTTCAAATAGTAACTTATTTAATCTTCAAGACAACTACATGAGATATTTTTTGGCTCCATTCATGAAAAAAGAAACTTAGGCATAACTTGCCCAAGACTAGAGAGCAAGTAAAAACAGAACCAACATTGAAGGTCACGTAGTCTGCGTAAACATCAAGTTACCATATGACCTAATAATTTCATTCTATAGTATATATACCAAAGATAAGTGAAAACATAAGTTAACACAAAATTTCTATGCTAATTTCACAGCAGCATTATTCATAACAGCCAAAAGGTGGAAATGACCCCCACATCCAGAAGAATAGATAAGCAAAATGTAGTATATATACACAATGGAATATTTTTCATCCATGAAAAACAATGAAGTGGACATATATGCTACTATATGAATGAACTCTGAAGATATGCCAAATGAAGGAAGCCAGTCACAAAAGACCACATGATTCCATTCATAGAAAATGTCCAAAATAGGCAAATTTATAGAGACAAGAAGGATGTTAGAATTAGTCATTGTTTAGTATTGGGGAAATGAGACATAGGGAAGGTAATAACTAAAGGGGCAATATAGAGGATCTCATAAAAATCAGGTAGTCTGGTCCAAGATTCTGGGGTTTTCAGGTCCTAGGGTGGATCATCTTTTTTGATCACAAAGCCTCCTGATTAAATCTTCTTGCTGTGTATACTCATACACAGCAAAGTCAGGTAAAAAGGATTCCTGAAGTAAAATGAAACCTGGCTTATGGACACATTATGATAAATGGATGGGGAACAGGTTGTAAGAGGTCTCAGCATCTATGATTATTCTTGTGTCCCTCCCTTTCTATAGAAAAGGTATTCCATTCTCTCATTGCTATTGAATGTCACAGAGTAAGCTAGGATAAGGTGTCAGGGTAAGATTCCAAGACAGGCCCATCACATTGCTGCTCTGCTGAGCTAAGTTAATCTTTCAAAAGTGGTCAAATAAAACTCCGAACTTAATTTCTCATGGGAATAAAGTTAAAGTTCTAAGAAAAATGTCAGCTAAGTAAATGGGGCCCTCATATTTCAAAACTGAAAATCAAAAACCATTTATTTTTCTTGCTTTTGCAAAAAAAAAAATCTCACCATTATTTCTAAAATTAGCCAACAAATAAGTGTGAAGAAAAGTTTCCTGCTGACCTTTTACTAATAAGTACAGAGTGATTAGGAGGCTTATACGAAGAGGGTTGGCCTTGCCTAAGTGAACATTTTAAAATCATATGGCACTTGTCTCCTGGACGATAATAGTCTCAGGTTGTAAATAAACCTGTCATCATTAGCAGAGCCTGCTTTACCTTACATGGGTGTCATGTGAACAGCTATCAATCAGAAATGGTAATTTGAAAAGTCATTCACCTTCTATGTAACCCTGTTTTCTGAGAAGAGAATTTAGTTCTTTGGGTCTCAATTCTAAAGCTCTGAAACAACTTTTATCTGGAAACCTAATTACACCTATGGCAATAATAATAATTGAAAAAAGTGCCCACAATTGAACATTTCTCATTAAGTCTAACTCTCCTGGCTTGCCTTTCACATTTATCCACCAGATGGTGCTACTTCCTAACATATTCTAAACACAAAGCCTTAACTTCACAAGGAAATATTTATAGTAAGTTTTAAATATCCTATGTTAGTAATCAAATTTCCAAAATCTTATTACTCAAGACTCTGTCATGCATTAGGAATTTTATAATTGGAAACATGTCAATGGTAGTTGAAAAACTTGTTGCACACATTGAAATATTTACCCTTTAAGTCAGTCATGTATTTAAACCAGAGGCAGGGCCAGGAAATGATAGATATGCTGTGGCGTTGAAAACTGTGTGATTACCAGAGCCGCCACCCTTCTATTTGTTTGGTGCCTTCTTCGTAACAAGAGAAAGAGTAGATTTGTTCCTTCTTTCCATAAACATGGACTTCATTAAAAAAAAAAAAAAGGAAAGGAAAAGATTGCCTACAATGATTTTAGAAGTCTAATTTGCCTTTAATAAATATAAAGATCTTGCAATATTCTTTCAAACCACAAAATGTAAGTCCATCTCTAAAAAAGAATAGCAATATTTATCATGAAACTAAAGCAAGCCTGGAAAATAAAGAGCTGCAACAGGAGGGGACAGGTGGCTAAGTGTGTGAATCATGTTCTTGGGGCTGTGACAGAGTCAGATCCAAGGTTTCATTTGCCTCCTGCCCCCTTACATTTCCTGGACCCATGCAATTTGGGTCCTTAGGATAAGTTCTAATCGTAGGATACTAGTGGACATAAGTTTGTCATTTCCAGGCTGAAAAAGTGAAAAGCCCATGCAAATTTCTCAACTTTCCCTTTTCTCCTAACAGTGTAATACCTGAGGAAGCTGCCTGTGCAGGAGGGTAGCGACAGAGGGTTCCATTAGCCTAGGGGCTCTGAGTGACTGTGTGGAGCAGAAAGTTCTTTCAACTTATGCGGTAGATGTGAAAGTGAACAAGAAACAAAATTTCTCTATCCCACATCATGGAGATTTCAGGGCTGTTTGTAACCCTTGAGAATAAGCCCAGAAGAACCCAGCCTTTACAACATTGAGAATAATTACAACATTGAGCAGCTCTCTCACATCATTCTTCATGAATACATTACTTGACTCTGTTCTGATTATTAGCCTTTGCAGCTTTTGTTGGGGTGTAGATTTTAAGTCAATCTATACTCATCACATATTGTTTGAATCCTTAATTTTCATTTTCCTCTCTTTCCAAGGATTAACTACAAAAAATTTTAAGAAAAAAGGCATTTATGTATGAAGTTTATAGACAGAACTGGTTGGAGTCCCAGCAATATCATTCTATAATCTGTATTACATAATCTTCATAAGCATCAGTTTCATCATCTCTGAAATGGGAGCAATCATAGCACTTGTAGGATAAGTTCAATATGAGAACTGATCAAGCCAGATAATGAATATATTTTAAGTAATATTCTGAAAATTAATATGATTGTTTATTGTCTTTCTGAGCTCATGACTTTCACCTTAGTTTTAAGAGAGCTCCCATCTGTATCAGATAAATTTAAAATTTGTTATATGAGGAATGCAAATAGAAAGAATAAATTAAAACCCTGCTTTTGACATATACATTTAGATTATGCAGCAAAACAATAGCTTTGTAAGCTTGGAGATCTCAGCAAAGCAGTTCTCCAGTGATGGAAAGATGTCACCCTTTCTGCCTATGGTCACTAGGCCCTACCCAAAGTAAAACTCACTTCTTTTTTTAAGAGTTATGGGAAGAAGAGGAGAGGGAGAGAAACAGGTGTCCTTTTGTATTTTTTCCTCTTTGGGTTTTACCTCTGGCTTCGAGCTGGATATTCTTTAATTAAGAAATCTTGGAGAGTGGAGCAGTACAGTATTTATGACTCTGGGAGGAAGCAAACTTGCTGGCTGTCATAACAAAATCTGAAGAATAGTCACATAAAAATGCACTGTGGTCCAGCAGAAGAAGGTCTGGAGATTTAGCTTTCCTGTACTGCCTTTGATGCAATGTGATTTAGCCAGAACTCCAGTCACAACACATCCAGCTGGAGATCCTCCCACAGGGAGTCCCTATAGCAGAACAAGAAGGCTAGTGACAATTATTTCACAAAACACTTGAACCAAATGGGAGGCACAGTGAAACCTAGAACTGTTAGCTGGACCAGTTGGAGATAACATGGGGGCTAGATGGCCAGGGAGCATTACCAGGCCATCACTGAGTCCAGGAAAGCAGGTCATGGTTTACACAAGCCTTATACTTCAGTCTTGAATACCACCAGGGTAAGTAATACCCAGGTGGCTAACAAATGTCGCACTAGAAACTCAAAGACGCCCAGGTTGTTAAGTTCAAGATCCTTCACTCTTTCTTGCTACCATGAGCTTGGATAACCTGCCCCACCTGCCCCACATGAAAGGACACCAACCTGGGAAGAGAGGTAGAAGAACGCTGGAGACCATATGAGAGACAGAAAGGAACATTGTAACTTTTGAAATATTACATTGGATTAAATTGAAACAGAATTGAACAATTTCATTAATTTTTTTCCCATCCAGGTGTTGGGGATTCAAGTTGAAGGCCAGTGTAGTTGTAGACAAAATAAAGAAATTACATTTATGCATTTATATGAATTCTAATATGATTAAAACTTTATGACCCTGTTATACATGTGAAGTAATGACCACAGTGCCTTTCACATAATTAGTGCCTAATAAACGTTAGTGTTAATTTAAAACTTCTAGAATAGGGCGGCACCTGTGGCTCAAAGGAGTAGGGCACTGGCCCCATATGCCGGAGGTGGTGGTTCAAACCCAGCCCCGGCCAAAAAACCTCAAAACAAAACAAAAAAATAAATAAGAAATAAAACTTCTAGAATATACGACATCCCATCTTGGATATTTAAGAAGCATACCCAATTTAATATATTAAAAAAAGAACTCTTGCTTACCTACAATTCCACTTTATCTCTTCCCTGTCTTTTCTGGTTTCAATAAAGGCCCTTACCATTCAGTCTATTTCCTCAGTTTCTGAATTTTCCCTTTGAATTCTTTTAAAAGTACAAGTAGGAAATTTTACAAAACGCATTTAATCTATTCCGTCTCTCCATTTCCATTATCTAAACTTAATCGAAACCAACTGTCCCCCTGTCCATTCTCTTTTTCATCCAGAAACCTCAAAAACACTAAAGAAACCATCTTTTGAGCCCTGCTTCAGACTCCCCAATGACTTTCTATTACTTTTAGAATAAAAATTTAAACTCGTTGCCTTCCTCTACAAAGCCCTATGTGGTTTCGTGTCTGATTGCCTAACTTCATCTTCTACTACCCCCTTCATCCCTCCCATGACTCAAACCACACAGGCCTCCTTGGTATTTCTTAGGCATACCAGGACTTCAGCACATGCTCTGTGTGTCTGGAATTCTCTTCTTCCACCTTTGCTAAACAAGCACCTTCTTAGTCTGCAGATTACTCAACTCAGACATCACCATACAAAGGATTTCCTAACTTCCCTAGTTATTCTTCATCAAATGTTTTTCTCCATCATAACATTTATAACAATCTAGAATTTTTGAGTTTCTCAAATTCTTCTTACCTGTTTATTATCAGGGTTCTCCCAGTGGACTGTAAGCTCTGTGGGGGCAGGAATCTTGTGTATTCTGTGTTGTATTCCAATCATCTAGAATCCTAGGAGGAAAGAAGGAAGAAGGAAAGAAGGAAAAATGGCAAGATGGGGAGAATAAATGAAGGCTGTCAAGCTCAAACCATTAATGAAATTCCCGATGCTGAATGTTCCATAGCTCTATCAATTACCTGCCATATAAATTAACAATAGTCTATTATTTATAATGAGATTAGTACTTATCTACTTTTCATAAACATTGCATACTCCAAACTAATTTTATAAGGAATTTTACAAAACTTGGTTATTAAATTGTTTTACCAACTTGAAACAGAACTGCATCAGATAGTAAGAATATTAATCAAATATTTCTAGCTTCCTCCCTTCAGGTAAATGGTAGAGTTATATTTTCTGGTCTCTTGTTTGGTTGGGTAGGGCCAGACATCTACTTCAGCTAAGGAGGGAGGTGTGATAAGTTGTGTGTGTCCCTTCCAGGCTGGAGAATATAATTACTGGCACAAAACTTCTCAAAGTTTTCTTTCCTTCTGATACCAGATGAAGTTGTAGTAACGTTGCTATTTCCTATTATTTGTTATTCAGATGTATACAGATGCTTAAGCATTCTCCCCAATTATTTACTAAATATTGATGAATCTCGTATTACTTGTTTCTTTCTATAAAAACCATTACTTGAACATATCTTGAAAACTATTTTCACCAACTGTTATTTACTCAGTTATTCCACAAACATCTATGTCTTAGGCATTCTTTTACACACTTAAGATATGTCAGTAAGCAAAAGACACAATGATTTACCATTTTGAAGCTTCCATTCTAGAGTTGTAAAGATAGACAACAAATATATTAATACTACTTAGGTCATCTATGTAGTATGGTAAGCAGTAGTAAGTGTTAAGGAAAAGAAAAAATGCAGAGCAGGGGAAGGGAGAATCAGAAGTCATCAGGGTGGGCCTCACGGAGAGCAAAGGACAAGCTGTCTTGAAGGAGGTGTGGAAATAAGCTCTGCAGGTGTCTGAGGGAAGAGCACCCTTTAACAATGTTGATTCTTCCCAGCCATGTGCCCTATGATTGCACCAATGTACAGAATTATGATTCAATAAAATTATAAAAAAAAAAAAAAAAAAGGAAAAGCATGAATATAGGGAAAGTATGAAAACAGAATGATTGGGTAAACGTCCTATAAGAAGCAACTGGAGTCCCAGATTCCCTCTTCAACCTGTCAACCATTCCCAGCCTAGCAGAAGGTTGTTTCCTTTTTGAAAGGCTGGACCAGAGTCCCTTTGAACTTCGGGCATCATCTTGGACCATGGTGGAGCTAAAATGCTGCACAGAGAACAGAGAGAGATAGGAAGGAAAGTATTTAGCAAATCGTGAGACATCGCCCTCCCTCTCCCCTCATCTAAACCTCTTCTCTTCCCCTTTATTCTCACAACTCAGCAAGTAGACCTTTAACCTAAAAGAAATAATATTAAAAAATTCTGGGGAATCTGACCTGGCCTAAGCATAGAATCTTATAGGTCCTGACATTGTGTGTCTACAAAGTGAACATGTCCCTAGCTCGTCACTAGTTTATAATCCCTACTCAGGCATGCCAAAGCTTCTAGTCAGCATTTTCATACCCCATCCTTAATTTGGAATCATAAGCAAGGATCACTTGAGGACATCCTTGAAGCAAAAACTAGAATCATAAAGAATCCAGAGAATCCAGAGATAATGCAGGGAATGGAGGGAAACTTCAAAATACTCTAATTAATATGCTTAAAAGGATGAGAGATACATGAATTGAGATTTGGAGCTATTAAAAAGGAACTTTTTAGAGAAAAAAACTTTTGGACATTTAAATGTATCAGATCATACTTATTGCATCATGTTCAGTTCTAGGAAGACCTTCTTCATAAGAAGGTATTGAGAAAGTAGAGGATACCCCAAGGAAGTCAGAACCCTGGTTTGTTCATTCATGGACACATACGTGGACATGGTAGGGTATTTATCATGTGCCTTTGTGAGCCAACCAGACACAGTTCTGGGAATGAAGGAGCCAGAAATGAGTAAGAGGAGCTGAGGTTGGATGGAGAGAGACAATGCAAAATAAAGTACGGTGGTGAATGGTGTGACAGCAGACAAGAGATTAGCAATCTGCAAAGGGTCCTAGGGGAGCAGCTGAAGGATGTGAGAGGAGGAGGTGTTTTACCTAAATATTAAGATGATTAGGGGAAAATGTGGGTTTTTCTCCTTCCTGCCCTTCCTTCTTCCTTTCCTTCCTTCCAGATGTTTGAAGGCCTATTAAATAGGAAGAGAGGATTTATTCTACATAGGAGATGAAGCAAACAAAAAAAAAATATAAAAGAATTTGGATAAGGACTCCAAATGGGAAATAAACTAAGTAGTTTAGGCAAGGAATATTAAATTCTATTCAAAACTGAATTTTGTCTGAAAGGTGTTCTTTTCACACCCTCATGTGTCCTGATGAATCCAAAATGGATCAGATAGAGACCTGCTGTTTCTATTGTGGTTCTCTGTGGAACTGAGCAGGGCAAACATAACTAGATTGTGTCGAAGAGGGTAGTTTCTTAGACTGATTTATAGAAACCAGCTCTGTTTTCGTTAAAATAAATAGGAAAATTACTGAAGTGTGTTCATTCCTGGCTTGGCTCTTGGATTGTAAAAACAAATACCATTTCCAAGAAAGGCCCACAAATATTTTCCAGGTTCATACTATAGAAGACAGAGAATAAATTTGGCAGTAAATAACAAATGAGACAACTTACCCTATGACTTTGCTAAAAACAACCTCCAAAAGCTTCAGTCATCCCGCATCTTCCAAATTTTTAGCTTTTCGCTGTGCAAACTGCAAATAATTGACACCAGGCTCTGAGTCAGCTTTCTGATCTTCACCCTCACGGTTCAGATTGGAGGCTAATTATGGGGCTGCTCCAACACCTCCAGAGGTAGCAAGCTCAGGATTTCTACTTACATTATTAATCAAAAGGAAAGGATTCAGTTCAGCAGGGATCTGTTTTCTCCTAAAATACTTTCATTTATTTGTGTATAAAAATCTGTTTTTAATGATTATTTTATTATTTCCTGATTTTGCCTTGAGTCAGGAAGAAAGAGTGATCAGACTGGCATGTGTTTCACACAATCCTGTCATTGCAGCCCAACTCTCATCTGTAATTATTCCTTAGGCCCAGGACACCTTGGTTTATAAATTGGTTCAGTTATTAAAGATGTAATCTTCCCTTTCTCTCCATCGCTGGAATTAAGAAAACCTGGCACAAGAACCCTGGACCATAATGATGTGCCCCTAAGTTCAGTGTGTCCCATTAAATTCAATTTGTTACCCTCCATGGCAACTTTTTTTTTCTATTGTCAGTCAGTCGCCCAAGCCAAAAACCTGAGGGAACCTTGAAGACTTCTACTTTTTCTACTATGCCACATCAAATTAATCAACAAAGCCTCTTATTTACACCTGCCAATGTCTGTCATCTTTTCTTCATTCCCATCATCCTTGCTATTTCTCACCCAACCATTGAGAGAGACACTTAATTGCCCCCAGGTTTTCTATCTGTCCTCTGGTCTTTCTATCACAGTACTGGTAGCTAAATAACAAATATCATACATCCCTTAAAAGACACTTTATGGTTCTGCAGTATCTTTCTGCTTTAGAGTTCAGATTTCTTAGAAAATGGTACTGCATAGAGGACAGTATAGGGTTACATTTTGTCCTTTTGTAAATGACAATTCCAATTTCATGTATGCCCAGGGAGTTCTTCACTTTCTCATAAACCTTTGGGCAAAAATCAGGGGAACAATTTTATAGAAAAAAATTACTGAAATAAGCAGAAGAATTTTTTTTCTGAGTCATGGAAATAGCTAAACTGAGCATGAAATTGGAACCATAAATTGTGCTGAGGAATTTATATTCCACTCCTGTTTGTAAGTTTGGGGGCTGTGGGTAAGTTCCCATAATGTGATTTCTCTGGTTGCATACAATTAAGAAACTTATAATATTAAGAGGATAAATAGGAACATATTCAGTAACCCAAGGAGTAAAAGGTAATTTAGGATTGAAGAAGAATCTAGTTAGGTGATTATAGGATTTAGAAATTGATAATTATGTTGAGAAGCAGGTTAAGGGGAATTACTTCTCTCATTCCATATAATTGGTGATTCTTCCTTTCACTCTGAAAATTGAAACTATTTTAGTGGGGGAGATATAGAGGAATAGAACATATTTATCAAACTCAATACTTTTCAAAATGATTAGACCACTTTTTATGAGGATAAGGGAGTGATGGCCACATTAGCAGCCTTGCTTCATCAGTCAAATACTTGTTTGGTACCTTCTATGTGCCTTACATATACTAAGCAAGTTATTATGGATGATTAAATAATTGTGTATATATTGCATGTTATAGAACTTACCTCTTGTAATTGAAGGAAAGATTTGTCTTAGGCAATTGAGGAAGTGATGTTGAAGATAAGTTGGGAAGAATGACAAGCTAGATGGAGACTGCTGAGCAAGGCATCCAGGCAGAGGGACAGCGTGGGGAATGTTTTAAGCTGAAAGACAGTAATCTCCAAAACTAGAATCTGAAGGAGTCAAACTGTAGGAGAGACTAAGAAAGAGATGCAGCTGGGGAGGTAAGCAGGGCCTTCCGGGCCTTGTTGAAAATTATAGACAGTATTTAAACCAGAGACTGGAGTTTGTTCTGGAATTGCCTTCACTGTGATGATCAATGTAACCATTAGATGTTCATATTATAAAGTCTTTGAATGCAAGAACTCATTTTTGGTCATTGTATCACCTAGTCATGGTCCACATTCAAAAAACACTTACTGATTGAACAGAAGCATTTATGTCACAGAACTTTCCTGGTTATTTCTTTATCAGATTCTCAACATGATACTGGATCTAGGTGTTACTATATCGATTTTACTGTGAGGAAAGCAGGGCTCAGAGTGAGATGGTTGAGGGCAGAAAAAGCCTGGAGGAGCCAAAGCTGTCACTCCCAGTCAGCTCTGCTGATGAAGAGGATGGCATAACTGTTGTCAGCGTTTTACCCTTATCAAATTAGGATATTTCATATTTTTACAAAGCACATTAAAATTTATCTACTATGAATATTTTCAAACATATACAGAGGATGAGGAACTTGTACAAAGAATGCTTGTGTATTTACTACCCAGATTCTATAGTCATGAAGAGGTTGCCAATTTACTTCATATATCACTTACGAATCACATATATCATCTTCTTTGTTGATCTATTTTAAGGCAAATGTTAACATTATTCACTCTTATAATATTCAGAAATATAAAGGAAAGAAAGAGAACATTTTGTTATATTATCCCAATACCATTTTCATACTCAGCAGAATTAAAAATACTTTTTTTTTTTTTTTGAGACAGAGTTTCACTATGTTGCCCTCCATAGAGTGCTGTGGTATCACAGCTCACAGCAACCTCCAACTCTTGGATTTAAGTGATTCTCTTGACTCAGCCTCCCAGGTAGCTGGGACTACAGGCACCTGCCACAATACCCGGCTATTTGTTGTTGTTGTTGTCAATGTTGTTTAGCAGACCCTTCTGGGCTCGAACCTGCCAGCCCCAGTGTATGTGGCCAGTGCCCTAGCTGCTGAGCTAAAGGTGCAAAGCCTAAATATAATTTTTACTAGCTAATATTCAGTCTATAATAACTTTAAAATTGTAGAGTTTTTTTTTTAACTCTAGTCAGAATTCCAGCAAGAACTATGCATTACATTTGGTTGGTTGTTATACCTCTTAGGTGTAGAGAGTACATTTTAACAACAAAAAAGTAAAACAGTTATACTTTTTTTTTTTTTTTTGAGACAGAGCCTCAAGCTGTCACCCTGTATGGAGAGCCATAGTATCACAGCTCACAGCAACCTCCAATTCCTGGGCTCAAGCGAGTCTCCTGCCTCCGCCTCCCAAGTAGCTGAGACTATGGGCGCCCGCCACAACGCCTGGCCATTTTTTGGTTGCAACCATCATTGTTGTTTGGCGGGCCTGGGCTGGATTCGAACCTGCCAGCTTAGGTGTACGTGGCTGGCTCCTTACCCCGTTGAGCCACAGGCTCCAAGCCAAAACAGTTATACTTTTAGAAAGAAATAATGTATTCTCTTAAATTATGTAAGTTTCAGTTTGTGATCACTTCTTACTCTTGGCCTTTCTCTCCTGCTGTATGGCCCTGCTCCCTGCAGATACTGCTGGGAATCCCTGTACTACACTGGTCCAGAGATTGAGGGCTATTATTAATGGTCTCCAGAGCATCTCCTGTCACCACTCCATCTCAGGGAGTATTTAGTCTTATTGGACAGAGTGCTATGATAGAAGCCTGATAGTCAGCCCTCCATGTGCACACCCTCCATCAGCAGGAACCTGCCTGAGCCATGGTTTCCAGCAAACTTCAGTCTTAAGTCCAGAATCATACTAATGATATTTTGAGAAGCTTTTATTTGGAAAGTATATTGAGAAAACCAAACAAGGCCTTTTCTTTTTGATCTTATCAACCCACCTATAGAATTTACTATAATTATAAATCTGTAGTTGTATCAAAAATTGACTGTTAAATGGTTTTAAGTAAAGGGGTGACAGCCTATACTCATCAGGAGCAAAAAAGAGAATGGTAGTCACATGTACAGAAAGGTGAAGAATCAATGTAAACAAACAAAAAAAGTCACTGAATGAGGCTAGGTCTAGAAGGTTTGGGTTTGAGTCCCAGCTATGCTGTGTGACCTTGGATAAGCTGGCCTCTTTGATCCTCCGTTTTCTCTGTATTCTTCCCACTATGTCTCTACTTATCTAAATAGTAGATTACCCTCCCAGATGACATGTGCATGTAGGTCTCAAGACACTGTAAGAAGATAAATCTGACAGGAAGGTCATGGAGGTAAGACAGACATTTATACCCCTCAAGCCATCTCCAAGGGGACTGCCAACCTGCCTACCTCTGGAGCCAGAACTGCTCTATCTCCTTTCTCTGCCCTTATCTATAATTACGCAAGAAAATCACCCTTTTCACTGGGCAAGATCTAACTAATTATTATTGTAGAACAGGATGTTTAAACGTTATTATTTGAGCTCCTAATTCCATGATTTTTATATAAAAGAACAAGACAAATCCAGCAAAGATTTAATATTTGTATTTGCCAAGAAAGGTTTTCTTGTCTGGTGGATGCAATCTGAAGCACTACGCCTTCAATTAGACGAGGGCACAATTCCTGGTTCCCTCTTCTGGTTCACCTTTAACTATGAATAACATCAATTAAGCTTCTGCCTGTGCACCCTCACTCTGAGACCAACCAACCTGCCAGCAAATCCTGTAGAGAGAATAGCCTTTGGCAGCTGGACCCTAATAACATCTGAAGTTTCTAATTTCCCCCACAGAATTTCACATTTATTCTCTCAAGCGTGTTGCCCTACGTGGCTTTATATCCCCAGCTAAGACAGAAATCAAATTTCATTTTGAGGTAAATTTCAGATACTGAGGGCATATTCTTGTAGGCACATTGGAGTTTGAATAAGAAAAGGCTATATTGGTAAGAATTATTTTTACTATTACTTTCTATGGATACTGCACTGTTCATTTACCAAATGTATATCTGTTTCTCCACTTGATCCTCACAACCACTTGGTGATGTAAGCAGGGGATCAATGATAATCTCCATTTTATAGGCAGGGAACCTGCAGCCTCCATGCCCCATGTGGCCCTCCAGATCCCCAAGTGGGGTCCCTTGGCCCCCAAACCAAATCTAAATTTCATAGTAAGGGATTCGTTCTGTGAAATTTCGATTGGTCAAAAGCCACAGTTAAGGATCCAGAAGGCCACAGATAGCCCAAGGCCACAGGTTCCCCACCCCTTCTGGCACTGGACTATGCCATTTACAAATGCTATCACAATTACCTTCAAACAATATGATCAGGTAACTATTGTTTTTCTATCGTACATATGAGAAAACTTCATATTTGCTGAGTAAAATAACTTGTGTGGAATTCACACTATGAATCAATAATACACTTAAGATTCAAACTTGGATCAGATTTATCTCAGAGCCTTTAAAAAAATGATTTATTACACAAGGCTACTCTCAGTGGCCTAAAGGAACAAGTTTTGCCAAATTCAGGAATTTTCTGTGCTAACACTGTTTTGCAATAATCCTGATAATCAAAGAAAATCTACCTTTATGAATCCATAAAACAAAGCTTATATGAAGCCAAATTGAAATTTGATGTATCTAATTTTCAGAATTATATTCATATTGTATAAAATAGCTGATTGGGGATTTGGATTGCTATTTGCTTTATAAAACTTATTTTATTTCACACATTAAAGCATTCCTGAGTGTTTGACTGAAGCCTCTTTAAAAGTTCTCCAGCTAAGCTGCAGAAAATTGTTCTAGTCAAAACAAATAATCTCAATTCTATCTTAAAATAAAAAAGGAAGGTGGGAAGGAATTGTGAAGGACATACCTTAATTCAATGCATTATTAAAATTATTTTAAGAGGTTGGTCTGTTTAGCAGAAGGCCTGTCAAACTAAACGATCAATTTTCTTCCTCTGAAGTCTTCATTTAAATTATGCAATTTAGGAAACATTTGTTTTTAAACTTTATACCCTGTTGGTGGGACTGCAAACTAGTACAACTTCTGTACTAGTGGAAAGTAGTATGGAGACACTTACAAGAAGAAAAAGTAAACCTACCGTTTGATCATCAAGCCCAGCAATCCTACTACTGGGCATTTACCAAAAGAAAAAAAGGATATGCTATCAGAGAACACTTAACACTTGCATGTTTATAACAGCACCATTCACTATTGCAAAGAAGTGTAAGCAACCTAAGTACCCACCAATACATGAGTGGATTAATAAAATGTGGTTTATGTATACCATGGAGCACTTGTCAGCCATTAAAAAATGGTGATCTTGGGGGCTGGACAAAGTTACAAGAGGGACTTTACCTAACAAATGCAATCAATATAACCAGAGTCTTCAATCAAAGCTAATCAATCAATCAATAAAACACTAAAAAAATTATAAAACTAAAAATAAGAAAATGTAACCTAGTATCTCTTAGAACAACCTGGACAAAACAAACACCACTATACTCAATACCAAATTGAAACTAATTGAAACCTGTGTGCATAAATGGCAGTAAAAACTCAGTGGAAATTAAGCAGGTGGGATAGGGAGGAAGGGATGGGTAAACTCACACCTCATGGGTAAAATGGATAATTTCTGGATGAAGAACTCACTTGTGTCTTTGACTTCAAGTGTATAAAAGCAAACTAGGTAACTAAAACTTGGGTACCCTCAAAAAATTCTGAAATTTACAAAAAGCAAACATTTATATTGGCATTTATTAACTGATAATAACTATGTGACATACTTTTTGGCAAGTGTTAGGGATATAGAAAAAATATGATAATGTCTCTGTGCTCATGGTGGCCATCACTAGTTCTTAATACTCAATACTGATGCATATCAGAGGTAGCGGCTCATCTTCCTTTGTGGAGTGCAGACAAATAGCAAACTCCTCTGATTGTCTAGAATTTCTGGTTAGCATAGGATTCTGATGAATTTAGCTTGTAATCAGTTTGTCTTCATCTCTCTGTCTCTCACACACATGTGCACACGGGCACAGTGATTGGGAGCTGAAGTCAAACGACATCTGTAAATCTTTAACAGTGGAAAATTCCATGTCACCACTTCAACACAGAAGCAGGTTGGCAACTTGAGAGATCAGCTGCCCGGGGTTGAAGAAAAAGCTAGTAAAATCCTCAGGCAGAATAGCCTGGGGAGATGGACCAGAAATCCTCCCTGCAGCTAGGCTCAGCACCCTGACAGCAGGTGAGCATCCCCAGGGAGGGAAGCCAGCCTTCCCAGGTGGTTTATAGCAGCACCCTGCTGACTACTTGAAAAGCAGCCAAGGGGGTCTAGGGTACTTACCTCTAAAACCTAAGGAGTGCCTATCTGGCTCTGAATACCAGGATGACTAGGTAAAGAAGAGGTGTTCAATTGGGAGTCATCGAATATTTTCTGAACTCCAAATAAATAAAATTATTTTTATATCATCTTCTGGAAGAATTTTGCTTCCTGGACTTGAAGTATAAATAGTGTCCTATGGGCGGTGCCTGTGGCTCAGCTAGTAGGGTACCGGCCCCATTTTCAGAAGGTGATGGGTTCAAGCCGGGCCTCTGCTGAACTGCAAAACAGAAAAATAGCCGGGCGTTGTGGCAGGCGACTGTGGTCCCAGCTACTCGGGGACTGAGGCAAGAGAATCGCCTAAGCCCAGAAGTTGGAGGTTGTTGTGAGCTGTGTGACGCCACAGCACTCTACCAAGGGCAATAAATTGAGACTCTGTCTCTACAAAGAAAAAAAAATAGTGTCCTATGCCTAATCCTCTTACGTATGACTACTTGGTTAAGAGTCTTGTGGAAAGAGCAGTAATAAATTTGTTTGGGATTTTCTAGTTTTAAACATTCTTAATTATCATATTACATTCATTGATTATAAGACTCATACCTTCCCCTCTTTATAAAAATATAGTTCAGCTTGTGAAATCAAAAGAATCTTGTGTCCACCCTCTCCAAAAAAACACCATTATCAATCAATGGTGCTTTTTGAAATCAATAGTGTTTAGAATAATGAAAGTGAAGAACACTATGTGAAATATTCAAAACGATAATGTGTAGTGGCAGGGATGATTTCCCCATTTTACAAATTAAGAAACAGTATCTCTGAGTGGGTGACGGATTTTCCCAACATCTTTAAGACCTAGGACTCAAATCCAGAAACTCTGATTCCAGGGCTTTGAAACCCTAATTCCTCTTCTCATTCCATAAATAACAAGGTTATTTTTCACAAACATAAAGCCTGACCCAGTTTGCCCGTCCAGTGTAACATGGTCCTGACTGTATTGGCTTCTCCCCACCATACTGCTAGCCTGTTCCTTCTCAAAAGCACATGGTCCTCCTCAAAGGGAACAGATATTTAAATAGCAGATGCTCTTTTTGTATTCATAAGAAATCAGAAAGTTAAAAACTGCCATGTACCAGCCTGTGAGCCTCATGAGGTAAAAACCTATGCGATGGATTTGGTATCTGTAGCATTAGCACTGTGCCCGGCATGTAATATATCCTGAAAAAATGTTTGCTGAATAAATGGAGGGGGCTGTTTTGCCCAAAGCAATGGAAGCATTTAACATTGCTCACAGTACCTCAAACCTGGAGCAGTGATCGGATGTTATGCTAAGAATAAAAGCAAACTGTTCCTGCTTCATTCTTCCCATACTCCCTTGCTGGGCTGTTGTGACAATGGGGGTCATGTCTAGGTAAACACTTTTGTGACCCCAATAGCTTGCACACCATTGACATTTATTCCAGCCCTATAAGAAGGTGCCCTGAAGTTCAAATTTCCTTAGTTTATAAACCATTCAGAGCTTCTAGTTCAGGTTTATCTATTTAAAGAATCTCTAGTGTACAGCAGGTGGTCTCTTCAAATGAATTCCCCTGTAGTGAGGCAATAGACAACTCTGCAGGAAAGCAGACTCTGTAGCTTGGACGTGCAGAATCCTATTTACAACCCAATGATCTTACCAGTTGTTGCTAAAGCTGCACACATGTTCATAATGAGCAAATAGGAAGGGTGCTACTATTGCCATTAGTACCACTAAGGACCTCCTACGTCTTTGTCCTGACAGAAACTACCCCTACGTTAGTAATAGCAGCAACTATCTTACAGGTATAAAATGCTTCATCTCAAATCTCATTTGGATTCTCACTATCACTGTGTCGGTGAATCTCACAATTTGCAGATGAGCAAAATGAGGCTCAGTAACATCCCTAGCCCCACCGGTGATGAATGACAGAATTACAACTAAAGCTGGCCTTCTCCAGCCCAAGAGCTCCTAACCCTGTTCACTCTGCTCTCTGCTTCCTATAGTAACAGACAGTTGTGAGACCCCAGAGGTCATGACTATGCAGGGGCGTGCCACTCCCAGCTCACTGGAGGAGGACGTGCATGTGGCCTCATGCTGTAGTTTAACCCACTGAGCTTGCTGTTTCCTTCTCTTAGGACCAAGGGAAGCTGCATGGGTCTTGAAGGCATGACCAGTTGGGGAGCTTTAATCAATGCAGACTAATCCTATTATATGAAACAACTCCAGCCTTCTCACAGGAAGTATTGTCTCCTTTGGCATGTAAATGGTAGGACAGATTTGCATTCTGTGTCTCATTGCTCGCCTTTGACAAACTGAAAGGGAAACAGGTCTACAGCAGAGCCCCCACTCTCCATGCAGTGCCTGATGTTCACACCCTCATCCTTGCTCCATCCAAGTGTCCATCAGTAGCTCGAAGTCTTGAGATAATATTGATGTATGATGTCATTGATATTCCTGAAAGTGGCAGCAGCTTTGGAGTTTGGGGGATCTTTCATTCTTCTGTGCTCCAAGTCACTATGAATTTATGATCAGCAGTTGCCTAGCAAGGGAGAAGTTTCATCCTGGTGCCAAGTGTCCCAAAATGTGGCTTCATTTTTTACCTGGGAGAGATGTTGATTCATAATAGGCAGAGTGAGGCTGTACCGAGAGGCTCTAGGAGTGGACACTGGATTCCATGCTACTTGGTACAGGAAAGGGTTATGATTTTTGCAGGTGATCAATAAAAACAGGTGATAAATTACACACACAAAAATAACAGGAGGAATTAATCGTTTATTATCAAGTGTTGATTGTTTAATTCCATCAGTTGTGTCTTATAATCTTCCCAATATATCTTGAAGTCAGTCCAATGATTATTCCCATTTTCCTTATGAGAAAATAGAGCCCAGAAAGGTTAATCACTTCCACAATAATACTTAATGGCAGAGCCAGGATCTTAACCCATCTATATAACCTCAATCTTGTACACTTACTACCTTTGCCATTCACCTTGCCAAATTAAATACCAAAACCCCAAACGAATGTACCTAGTCAGGAACAACTATCCAAGAACGTGGAGAAAGACCCAACTGATGGTAATTTTCATGAAGCTCCTCTCAAACTCTTGCCTAGGAGTTGGATTTCAGTAGTTCCCTTCTTGTTACAGAAGAAAATCTAAGAAGCATCAAATAACACATACATTAAAAAGCATTTGCCAGGCACGCATTTCACACAAAGTAGGACAGCATAAAATGCTGCTTCTTTGATATTGTTTGTCACCTAAGCATTATCATATTTCATCTTTTTGTCAGTGTCCCATTCTGGAAGCAAATTCTTTCAGGTTCTGTCTTGTTCAAAACTATATGCCAGGCACTTAGTAGAATACTGTGTATATAGAAGGTAAAATCATAGACAGATGAATCAGGGATTCTCACTCTCTGAGGAGCTCATGGTAGAAGAGAGGAAAAGACCGACATGCACATAACCTATGTGGTAGATAAAGGAAAGAGCAAAATGTTAAGAGAAAGGAGTAAAGAATTGAGGCGGCGTTCTGTTCTCAAGGACACGCATCGCAGTGTAATGGAAACAGCAGCTTCACAGAGATCCTAGCTCTGTGTCTAATGAGCTCTATTCCCTAGTGACTTTGATGAAGTTAATTAACTTCTCTAAACCTCTGTTTTCTCATCTGCAAAATAGTATGCCTAAATCAGAACTTTTTTAGGAGAAATAATGTAATTTTTAATGCATGTAGTATAGTTCCTAGCCCATTGCAAGTGTTCAGTAAACATGAATTCCCCTTTAGATGATAGAAGATTGGACCATTTCAAAATCTCATTTGAATGTTCTCTTGAGATTTGAAATCAAGAAAGTGGTAGGAATTTGACTGAAAAATATTCCAAAGGAGAGAGGAAAGATGTGAGCAAAATATTAGAGGAAGAGAGAGAAATGGATATAATAGTGTTGGGTTTTTCCTTTTTAACTTGTAAAAAAAATGTAAATTTGAGTACCTTTATAAAGCATTAAAAAAAGACAATCTATGTAGCTAGTTGCCTGTTTATTTCTAGAGCTTTTCTAACTATAAACTTGTTTATCTCTGAGAAGTTGGAGACAGAGCTCCCTTGCTACATACACCGTTTATATTTATAAACCCTGATTTTATTGGGTTTTGGCTCTGATGAAATTATTTGTACCTGTATTTGCTTTATTTTTCCAAAAGGAGCAAGAAAAGTGATAAGTGCTTTTGAATACAGGATCTATGATGAAAATGTGTGTTGAAGTAGGGAAATTGAAAACAGGATGGATCCAATCAAAGCAAATTCAGTATAAGTCATCCACAGTGAAGAATTTAAACACCATAGAATATGAGACAGACCAAACATTTCAAAAGCATGGCAGAAAACATCTCGGGCATCTGGTGAGTCATACAGTAAGGCAAATACTATTTTTTATGGTAGCAAGTGTCTTGCTGTGTTACATAAAATGTGGTGCCTAATAGAGTGTTGATTGTGTGTACACAGCTTAAGTTTCCAATGTACCATGTGACAAAGATGAGAGTATTGCAGAGATCTTCTAGAGAACAATAAAAAATAATGAAGGGATTTGGAAGCGGCAGTGAATTGACAGAAATAAAGCCTTGGAATTGAATACAGTAGAACCTCCATAGCTGACCACCTCCGTACATGGACCACCTTCTTAAGTTGACCTAATTTTCACAGACTGGACATGCATCATATGTACGTATCAGTACAGTAGGCCTAGCTCCTTATGTTGGCCACTTCTATATGTTGACCAGTTTGTGACAGCCTTTGAGTAACAGTGAACTTACAGAGGTTCTACTACATTTAGTTTTGAAAAAAGTAGTACTAGAAGAGATGCATGTCATCTTTCTTCATTGCAAAAACATAACATCGAAAGTGGGCGATTTTAGTACCTGCAGCCATTTTATAGCTGAATTCATTGAATGATTCTGCTCACTCCCTCACTCTTCATTCATTCAGAGAATGTTCACTGAGCACCTATTATTAAATGCCTCTCTGCACATCAGACACTATGTTAGCAGCAGGGAACTCCCGGAGAATGACACACAGCTTCTGCCCTCAGAGAGTTCAGTTGAAGGAGACCACAGACAACTGCACACGTATTTGTGAGTTCATGTGATAAATCCAGTAAAGTGCTAAGTGGTTAAATGAGTCTTGGGGACTGGCACAGACTTGGGTGCTTAGGTGTAAACACTTATCAGGTGAGAGTTCAGCTTTTATCAAAGTGGGGCAGTGAATTCATGGAAGTTGTAAAGGAGAGAGTCCCACTCCAGTATTACCTCCTCCTACCCTAGATAGGAACCAACATATGGTATTCAACTAGTGACAATGTGGAGCTTGGACCAGAAAAAGCCAGGAATTCCTGCTCTGTGTCCCAGACCACAACATTTTCTTCTCTGAGAAATACGAATGGCGGTTGTATGATTTTTGTGCCACATTGTGACCAGTACCCCCATTTCCAGTGCTTGACTAGCCTGCCACGCTGTGTAGTATGTACTGAGATCTGTGTTTATATTAACAAAAACAAAAAGCTAGACAAGCCCAAATATATAATGATAAGGAGATTAAATTTTAAACTATGGAATGCAATTAAGGATCTTAAAACATTATTTTTATGTGTTTGGTAGATGGTAAGAAAAGAAATAATTACACTGTTAAAAGGGGACAAAAAAAGTCTTAGCACAATAATTATGGTCTCCTGCAGGGGTATGTGTGTGCACGGACACAAACACACAAATGTGTGCAGCACACAACCATAGGTGGACCTCTAGGGTAAGCTGCAGGAAAGGGAAGCAGTGAGAAAAGAGGAGAGGAAGGCAAATGGGAAAAGATAACCTCGTAATTCTTTTTTTTTTTTTTTGAGGCAGTCTCAAGCTGTCGCCCTGTGGCATCACAGTACACAGAAACCTAAAACTCTCGGACTTAAGTGATTCTCATGCCTCTGCCTTCCAAGTAGCTGGGACCACGGGCACCTGCTACAATGTCTGGCTATTTTTTTTGTTGTAGTTGTCGTTGTTGTTTTAGCTGGCCCGGGCTGGGTTCAAACCCACCAGCCTCAGTATATGTGGCCGGCACCCTACCCACTGAGCTGCAGGAGCTGCCAATTCTTATCCTGTATTCTATATAGTTCAAATCTTTACAACATCCAAGAAAGTCTCTGTCAAATTTAAAACATAAGTGAGCAGGGTGGTGCCTGTGGCTCATCGAGTAGGGCGCCGGCCCCATATACTGAAGGCAGTGGGTTCAAACCTGGCCTTGGCAGAACTGCAAAACTAACAAACAAAATAGCCGGGCGTTGTGGCAGGCACCGGTAGTCCCAGCTCCTTGGGAGGCTGAGGCAAGAGAATCACCTAAGCCCAGGAGTTGGAGGTTGCTGTGAGCTGTGTGACACCACGGTACTCTACTGAGGGCAATAAAGTGAGACTCTGTCTCTCCAAAAAAAAAAAAAAGTGAAAACACCCTTGAAGCACTAAGCATAATGTTTGCCATGTGACTAGCAATACATGTTAATTGACCCTTTTAGGGTAGAAAAATAATATGACTTATTCAAATGATTTAGAACTGCATACAGTATCCTATCAGTGGTTTTAAATAAGTGTCTTCTCTCTCTGGTAAAATGGAATGAAATAAATTTTCATTTCTATTTTTAATAGATCTTAGTTAATTATGTAGTTAAATATGTGTTCTGCTTATTTAATCATTTAGAACTTAATTATCAAAAACTATGTTTTAGCAGGAAGCTTTCCAAATATGGATAATACCAGACTTTGCTAAAGCACCAGAAATTCCCAGCTAGCTTATGACTTTATCTTAAGAATATTGAACTTTAAAAATATTGAACAGTCATAGTTTATTATCCTGTTGTCTATTTATTGTTGAAAACTAAGGTCAAATCTTTTAGGAAAACTCTCCCTACAATGACCAAGAGACACTCAGTAAATGGAAGTTAAATTTAATTTTATGGAACTTTTTTATATAAGCAATTTGAAACTCTGTAAATAGATCATCTTTTATTATATTCATTTAGTCATCCTTGTTTTTCATGAACACTGTGAATAAATTGAACTGAAAATCAAATTGTTCTTTGAAAAGAGAACCTCTATTAAAATTCTTCATGGTGAGTTTCTTTGTAATTAAAAAAGCCATTTATAATTTGAATTCACATTTTCAAATGTATCTGTGGGTAAGTTAAGCCTACTGAATTTTCCTAAAGCATGACACTGTTTTGCCAAGGAAATGATAGAAAAGTTTCTAGGTTGTGATCAAAATTATTAAAACTTCATACCCCATCTCTACAAAAAATAGAAAAATTAGCTGGGCCTCGTGGCAGACGTCTGTAGTTTCAGCTACTCAGGAAGCAGAGCCGGAAGGATCGCTTGACTCCAGAAGTGAACTAGACTGACGCCATGGCACTCTATCCTGGACAACAAGGGTGAGACTCTGTCTCAAATAATAATAATAATAAAATGAAATAAAACAAAACTTCAAAAGCTGTTACCTTTTTTTATACTCTTTGTGTTAATAAGTATCTAAAAATCTATTTGTGCTTTTTAATTTTTATTGGATTGACATGCCAAAAATATTGATTCTATGAAGAAGTAGCAATGATACCTATTTCTTTGAATTTCATACCCATGTATTTTTTCAAGTTTGAATGTTTCTGAAATGTATTTAATGAGATTGTGTTTTCTACCCCCATTTTTAACCCCAATCTCCTGAGAAGCTTATTTAAATATTTTGTACATCTTAGAATTGATGAAATTTGACATGTGGACAAAGTTATGGGGACAAATTAAAGTATGACTCCCAAGTGGCCAATTTCCAGCAGCACCCCCCCCTAGAAAAAAATCTTATTTAAATTAGAGGGCATAGCTTATACAATTTATCAACAAATACTTGATTATCTGGACCATCAGACTAAGGGTAACTGGAGACATCCTTCAATACCCAATAGTATTGGGAGTACCATGGACTGTTTTTACTTTGTTGTTGTTTGGGGGGGGGGTTGCACGTCCATTAAGCTTTTATTTTGAGATTGTTGTAAATTCACACGCAGTTGTGTGAAGTAACATAGGGAGATCCTATGTGTTCTTTGCTCAGTTTCCCTCAATAGTTACATTTTGCAAAACTACAGCACACAGAGCATACCAGATATCCATATTGATACAATCCACCAATCTTCTATAGATTTTCTCAGTTTCACTTACATTCGTGTATGTGTTTAGTTCTATATAATTGTATCACATGTGCATTTGCCTATATCTACCTCTACTGGTAAGATAGAAAACATTTCCATCAGTAGAAGGACACATTGTGTTCCCTGTTTATAACCACATCCATTGCCCCCTGTCCCCATCCTCCCTTACCACTTTCCACCTTCCTGTGAACTTTTACAGATTATAAATTTGTTGGCAGCATGTTTTCCAGGTAACTTTTGGAAAGTAACTGATTTTTCTTTCTCCACTCGTGAATGTCTGTGAATAAATGATAGTGAGCAGGTGTATTCTTCTTCAGTTGGGCGTCTCCTTGTTATTTGGTGAAGGAACCAACAGTAGCAGTGCAGGACTGCCTCTAACTTTCTGAAGGTATAGAACCAAATTTACTGTCTTTGCTTCCATTCCCAGATTACGCTCGATTTGAGGCCAAAATCCATGACCTACGAGAGCAGATGATGAACCACAGCATGAGCTCCGGGTCCGGGTCCCTACGCACCAATCAGAAACGCTCCCTCTATGTCAGGTAGGTGGCAGAGAACTTCTTCCTCTGATCTGTACTTTGGGAGCAATGCAGCTGAGAAAACCAAGGCAATCAATACCTTGCCAAAAATGGAACTTGTGTTCCAATTAGCCCATGCTCATCAGTACACTGTTGAAAGACCTCATGTTTAACATTTGGAAAAAAATTTGAAATGTTAGTAGGCTAAATTATTTAAAGATGTTTGCTCTTAACAAATTATTCTTTGATGAAGTTATAATCCAGGGTTGCAATGAAAAAATGAGAATAATATATATTGTATAATAATATAATAATAATCCATAAATTGCAATGAAAATAATGAGAAAAGACATTTTCATTTCTGATAAATCTTAAATTGAATGCATGAACTAAAACCCTGGAAATATGTTCACCATCATGAAAAAAATGCCTATATCATCTCCTAACCTACTTGATATTGATTGCATTAACCTTGATATTAACAGTATTCTTCTAAAGAGCTACATATTTTTTCTAAAAAGTCACTGGAAAGACTTTCTTCTGTGTCTTGTGGTTACCAGTTGTTTCTTACACCATCAAAGTTACTTGTTCCTTGACTGACAAAACTCATTTACCTATGAAAAAAATCGATTGAACGGAAATTCCTCCCAGCCTGTCATCCCTGTAGCAACCTTTTGAGTAAGATCCATCAACACGCAACTGTAATAGGTTTCTCTTCCTGCCACAAGCCTCCTACGCCACTCCCAACTTCATCAATGCTGACTGTACTTTTAAAAATAAGCACTCATAGCCAAAAGGAGGTAAGTGATACCTAGTTAATGGTCAAAATGAATCTACGCACCATGTAGAGGAACCGTGCCCATCCTCATTATATTTTTCATTCCCCACTCTGGAAGCTGAGGTCACACGCTCCTTATGCAAAACTTCACTTTCTTTTCCTAGCATGAGTTGTGTGTGTACATACTATGTGATGTACTTAGGTTGAACTTGGTCCTGTTGGTTCTACTTTGGCTATCAAGTTATATTGTGTGTGTATTAGGTAAGTACAGTCAGGGTAAGAAGAGACTAAGAGTCTGGAAGACATAGGTGCTCAAGTGCCTTGATTTGCTGGCCAATCTGACAAGCGTAGTCTTTTCTTATTCCATGGGGTTCCAGTACCTCAGAAGCCCTGAGATTTAAAAAATAACCAAATAGACTATTAACCATTCAAATTTGGCCAACTGCATTTCACAAGATTATTTTGACACACTTCATTATAATCCATGGAAAAAGCTATCAAGAACTACCCAAGAACGTGTCTTGTAGTGACATCAGAAATACAGTGGAAAGTTAACAACCCCTTTGGTGGCTATTTCTGTTTTCACTTTTGTTGTGTTGCTGGTCTTTGTGATACAGAATTATTTCCAAATCTCAAAGTATTTTAGTCTTGAGTGGAAGATTGGGAAAATCCAACTGAGTTAAGAGGATAGAGATAAATCAGCTAATGCAATTGAAATGGTTATATAGAATAAAACTGGAAGGAAAAATAACCAAATTGTTAATATCTTATTAAAAAATAGAATATGTAAAGATGATATTAATGGCACTAAAAGAAATTGCTGAAAATATTTTGGTAATAGTTTTAATGAAGGTATGTGAGACTAGGAAAATTAAATGAAGTGATATGATAATATTATGTAAAACTAATACACTTATTTGAAAGAGTAGTGTTAATTAGAATCAAACCTTTATGCCCTAAAATGGTAAAAAAAGAAATTGAAAAGTATAACATAGAGAAGAGGTGAAGAATCAAAATAATAAAGTGATAGTTGGTATCACTGTATTGTATTGAATGAGATGCAAAAATACTTGACACTTCATGGAAAATTCCCATGGTGTTTGGTTTGTGAATGTTCAATTGTTTTTTTTTTTACTTTAAAGTATTACAGGGGTACAAATATTTTTGGTTACATGATTGCTTTTATAACAATTGAGTCAGGGTTATAAATGTGCCCATCACTCAGATAGTGTTCTTGTACCTATTAAGTAGGTTTTCACCCTCCTCCCACTGCCTGGTTGATCTCCACTGAGTTTAACTTCCTTCTATGCACAAGTGTGTTCATTGGTTAGTTCTAATCCAGTGTTCAATTATTTTTATTTAGTACCTAGAAGGCTGGCCTAAGCATCTAAATGACTCAAAGAGACATAGAATTGGAAGAAATATGAGCCATACATACAGTAAAATCAGAGGGAAAAAACTAACAAGAACCCCTGGCCTTGTTCTCATACAATGTGATAAAATAGACCCCCAAATTTATTTTTTTATTTTTTATTTTTTTATTGTTGGGGAATCATTGAGGGTACAAAGAGCCAGGATACATGCTTGCATTTGCTGAATGAAGCCCCTCAAATAATAATAGTATCCCACCCCCAAGAAGTGTAGACAAAAAAATTTTTAAAAAGGAAAAGAAAAGCAAGAACATGAAATGAACTAGCAAGGCCTAAGAGAAATCTTTACCAGAGCGTATTCAGCAGGTTTGTATCTTTGCTTTTTTTTTTAAACATATGCAGTTTTGACTGTAGGATTTTCATAGAGATGCTTGCCTTATCTAAAGCACTCAAGTGGGACCAGTGCCGGGTGGTTGTGCTTATTTTAGAACCTCAACTACTTGCTCTGTCTTCTGATTACATGTGGTATAAGTGTGAGATGATGAACACATCTCTTTAATCTGAGAATGACATGCTGGAGTATTATTCTCCTCATTTCACTTTGCTTTATGTAATTCTGGAGCTGGAAGGCACCTTACCTATCATCACATCCACGGTTTAATTTACAGAAGAAAAAGTGAGACCTCAAGAGAGAAGAGACTTGCCTGGGCTCCCAGAGCTATCTGCGGCAGAGTCAGCTCTCCTACCCTCTCCTGTACTTCTCCCATTACCCCACCTCCCTCGGACTCAGACCCTGGGTGTCAGCTGTTGAATGGCGTCAGCAGTGATTCCCCGTCTCTGTCTGTCTGCCCAGCCCTTGACTCTTAAAGAATAGGTTAGCTGAGAAGAGAAATTCAAACATAAACTCCTTAGGGCTTTTTAAATAGGATAAACTGTGCTATAGAACATATGGGAATTCCTCGGTATTATTCATATTTTTCTGTGAAGCCAAAACCTTAAATTAGAAAATAAGCAGCTTCTTTGTTCAGTGATGACCAATTTAGCTGACTTAGTGAAATATTTGCCTGCACCACAAAACCACTCTTCCCCTTGGAGTTATTTCCTCTACCCTTCACACACACACACACACACACACAAACGCGCGCCGCACATGCACACACTCACACACTCTTGTGTGCACACTCCCAACCCCAGCCCTGCTCCTGCAGTGTCAGAGAGGACCTGTCTTCTCAGGATCTTGCAGAAGCTGGCTTCCTTCCCCCATTGGAAATGATCCATCCAGATGGTAGCAATTTGTTTGCCTGAAGTCTTAAAGGGAGGGAGAGGTAACCTGCACTTTTTGAGCCAGGCAGTATTTTGAATTTGAACCAACCCTTTCCATTTTCCAATCTAGTTGTAATTATTTTCCCTTTTTTCCTCTTTTTTGTGAGGTGCTGGAAGTACTTCAGTAGTGCTATCCAAGACAAAGTGCTTGTTGCCAATGGTAACACTGCATACGTTGTATGGACATGATGGAGATGTGTTGATTTAATGTGCTATTTGTATTATGTGTTTCCTATACTGTGAAACATATAGTTGTAGAAATTTGAAAGCAAATAAAGTATAAAAATATTAATAAAATGTTTTCAAAATTCTCCACAAGTACATTATTAATTCTTCCAACGCAGATGCACTGAGGCTCCTGAGCTACTGGAATCTAGATTTCAGTGCGTTGTATTTTAAGGCTCTCCATGTGGGCAGAGGGTGTAGGCAAATGCCTAGGTAAAGTATTTATGAGCACATGAAGATCTGCCTGCCCCTACAATTGCCCTTTCCTTCTTACCTACCAGCTGGTAAACAGCTGGTATAATAGAGAACAAGGCCTTTCCTGCTATAAATTGAGATGTACCCTAATAATCTAAATGCTATTAAGAAAGATCCAAGATATAGGGGATTAAATTTAAACAAAAAACATAAATGTCTAAAGAACAACCCTTTCTTTTGATGGAGAGCCAGAGTACCTAGGACAATGGGAGAATGAGGAGGTCCACTAATGGGAGTAGCATTCAAGGTCACCAGAAAAAAGGTAAAAGGAAAACTTGGCCCATGTTCACGTGAGAGTTGAAGCATTATAACTTCTCTGTAGTGAATGTTGGTTTAAGAGTCAGTGATATGTCAATGATGAGTGGTAGCAGGATAGGAAAAAAACACTACTTGAATTCAGAGTCATCTTTCTTTCTTAATATCTTACTGGGAAAAGGGAGTGGGAAGGACCATGATTAGGTACCCAAAACAAGTTAATTGGATGAAGTGGAAAGTATGAACAAAGTCTAGATTTGAGAAACCAGAAGGCAGTGGATAGAGCATTGCAAAGTCCAGGTGGGCAGCATGAACCACTTAATGAAGGCCTGACAACTCATGTGCCCGAGCTTCAATCCTGACTTCACTTAACACTTACAACAGTAACACAACATAGATGTGATTTTAATCCTTATTCTACACAGAAGGAAGAAAACTTACAGAAGGCAACAGAGGTTTTTAAATAACCTACACAAAGTGCTCTGTGGTTGAGCCAGATTCTTTTTTTTTTTTTGCAGTGTTTGGCCAGGGCTTGGGTTTGAACCTGCCACCTCAGGCATATGGGGCTGGCACCCTACTCCTTTGAGCCACAGGCGCCGCCCCTGAGCCAGATTCTTTAACCCAAGTATGTGTCTCACCAAAGCCCATGCAGTGAAAATGAAATTAATCTTGTGGGGGCAATGGTTGAATTCCTATCGAAAGAACTTGTGTTTGTTTTATAGTTAATACTGATTTCCTCAAGGGAGATCTGGCATCTAGTCCAGAATTCATAACTTATCATTATGAATAATAGTAATTATGCATAGCTTGTTTGCTACAACTTGAGTGTCTCACTTATAAAATGGACATAATATCTAGTTCACAGTCTTGTTGTTAGGATTAAGTTAAACCCAGTCTGTGAAAAAGCCTACCATATAGGACTTGCTAGGAGGTCCCCTTATACCTTCACGGGTTTGGAACCTGCCCCCTAAGCTGGTGCCTCCCTCAGGGCAGAATAGATCTTGATTCTTCATGTGTATTTCGAGACTCACTTTCAGGCTTTTGCATTTTTAATTGTATACTGAATTGTAGAATAAAAGGCTTTGTCTTCAAGCAGCCAATTTTATGCCAGAAATAGAAAGGAGGGGAAGGGTTGCTGGGGATCTGGGGGTGTTTCTCCTTCCCCCTGAAAATATAGGCTGCCCCTGATTTTTAAAAAGTTTTTAATTTGGCTCGGTGCCCGTAGCACAGTGGTTATGGTGCCAGCCACATACACCGAGGGTGGGGGGTTCAAACCCGTCCTAGACCTAAACAAACAAAATCCAAGTCTTGTGGCAGGAGCCTGTAATCCCAGCTACTTGGGAGGCTGAGGCAAGAGATCGCTTAAGCGCAAGAGTTTGAGGTTGCCGGGAGCTGTAACGCCACGGCACTCTACTGAGGTCAACATAGTGAGACTCTGTCTCAAAAAAAGACAGGTTTTTAATTTTTAGATTTCTACAAGAAGAAGGACAAAAGTATAAGGGATGACCCTTCCATTGACCATTGTGTTTTTTCCTCTATTTCTCTACCTCAATATCAAGAATCTAGAGCTCATCATTATTAAAGGTTTTCTTATCATTCATTCATCCAGAAAACCTCATCTGAGCCTTAACCATACCCCTCCACCTCATAACTGTGCTATTCTTTGGGGAAAAGATCAATAGGGCATCTTTTCTGCCCTAAGGAGCTCAAAGTTGTTTCTAACAACCTTGATTCTGCTTCCTTATGCATACTCCCCACCGCACATGGTAATCATATTTCCAGAAATCTCTCATTTCTAGGGTTGGTGCATGGTCTCATAGTTCAAAATTATTACTTCCTAAAACAAACCAGACAGTTCTAGCCAAGAAAGAGACCAGAAGAGTAACAACTAGGACATAGCTTGCTCACAGGTGAGAGGGGAGGGCATGAAAAAATTGAGGGATCCCTCACCTTACATCATGAAGGTTAAGTTAGCAGCAAGAGAATAGATGGAAGACACGTGTGGCTTAGCCTTTGAACAGTGGCTGGCACTTCATTAAACACTTTAAGTACTGTGTCATATGAGCTTTTTGAGTGGCAATTAAAAGTGATGATTAAATTGAATAAGGTATTTGAAGAACCATCAAGGACTGACTGTACCAAGCACGTGCTCCTCCGTGTTTCTCTGCGCTGTGTAAATGCCTTCCTGCAACCTTCACATGCTCCCTTCCTGCTTGTCAACCCACCTGCCCCTCCACTGGAGAGTGAGCATCTCAAGGATGGAGATTTTGTCTGCTTAAAGTCTGCATCGATACAGTCTGGTGTGTGTGTGTGTGTGTATACATATATATATATTTTTTTTTCTTTTTCTTTTTTATTGAGACTGAGTCTCACTTTGTCACCTTTGGAAAAGTGCTATGGCATCATAGCTCGCAGCAACCTCAAAATCTTGGGCACAAGCAATTCTCTTGCCTCAGCCTCCCCAGTAGCTGGGACTATAGGTGCCCACCACAATGCCTGGCTATTTTTAGAGATGGAGTCTTGTTCTAAAAGAGAGGTCTTGTTCTCGATATTTTTAGAGATGGGGTCTTATTTTCACTCACGCTGGTCTCAAACTCATGAGCTCAGGCAATCCGTCTGCCTCGGCCTCCCAGAGTGCTAGGATTACAGGCATCCTCCAGTCTGGTATATATTAAGAGTAACTGCTAAAACAATTACATGAATAAGTTGTGGATATCACTAGAGTGGAGAGAGTTTAACTTTTATTTTTTCAATTAACAGATAATAATTGAATACGTAGTGGTACTGGTTCAAATTTGAACCATAAGCTCCTAGCCTTCATTGACCATGCATCCTTAGCGAAGAGGCACAAGGTTTCCTGCTATAGGACACTACACACTTCTGACTAACTTAGAAAGGATGATTGAGAGGATATGGGTTTAAGTATTTCTTTAGTGAATATTAATAAGAAAATGCTATGTAGGATGCTCTCACAGGTACACAGATGGATCAGCCATGCCCTCGAGGATGCAGCTAAAGCAAGTTGCAGAAAACAGATGAAAATAATAAGATATTATTCTGAACAGAGATTCTGTTTCAGGATCTGATAATACATTGGGATAGGAAATAGGGAAGATTTGAAAGGCCAACTATGATGAGACTTCTCATAGAACATTCCAGAAGGAAAGCTTTATTATGGGGGCAGGGTCAGTGTCAAAGATACACTGTCATCTTTGGCAGTGTATTTTCTCTCGGCAAGAAGCAGACATTGCAACAGAATGAAATAGTAAGTCTTTTAGAATATTGGCTCACCCAGTGACATATTCATAAATTCATAGCATAAAGGAGTAGGGAAAGAGCCTCAGTTTTAGAGTCAGAAGTATCTGGGTTGAAATCTGGGCTTTGCCATTTATTTCTTTTTTTGTGACATTAACAACTCATTTCTTCTCCCTCTAAGCCTCCATTTTTCCTATTAAAGGAGAATGTTAAATGTCATTTAAGTTATGAGGAATAATATTTATAAATCACCCAGGATCTATATAAACTCTTCCAGAAATTAGAAAAGAGAGAATACTTTACTTCATAGCTTTTTTACAATGTTAACATTACCTTGGTACCAAAACATAACAAAGCCCCTATAAGAAAGAAGATGCATAGGCCTGTCTCTCTTATAAACATAAAATCCATAATCCAAAATAAAATATTAACAAAATAAATCCAGTGACATATAAAAAGAATAATATATCATAACCCAGGGGAATTTAATATAGGAATGAAAGATTGTTTTACTGTTAGAAAATCACAACATTAATAGAATAAAGGGTAAGAATCCGATGATCATCTAAATATTATGCAAAAGGCATAAAAATCAAATTCAATAAAATTTAAAACTGATCGATGACAAAAATTTCTTAACAAACTTGAAAAGTAATGGGCTTCCTTAATTTAATAAAAGGTAAACATACTTAATAATGAAATTTTGGGAGCTTTCTCCCTGGAAGCAATTATGAGACACCTTCTATTAACACTATTTTTCTATTGCTATTAAATAGAAATAGAGTAAAAAAAAGGAAAATGATTAGAAGGTAAAAATAAGTGACTATAGTAAGATTACTAGATACAAGGTCAGTAGCAAAATAATCAGTTGTGTTTCCCTAAAATAATGCTAACCAGTAAGAAAACTAAGATACCATTTATAATAGGATTAAAAAACATTAAATACCTAAGAATAAATCTAGCAAAAGAATATCACTATTAAAAAATCCACAAAATGTCATTAAAAGAATATGCATAAATATTCTGTTCATGGATAGAAGGACATGATGTAGTAGACAATGTCATTTCTCTCCAACTGATATATTGATTCAATGCAATTTCCACCTACATGTCAGAAGGTAATTTTATTTGTTCATTCATTCCTGTGGTGATAGTGGTGAACTTGACCAAGTGATTTACAAATTCGTATGGAAATATAAAACACGAAGAATAGATAAAACAAAGAAGAAGAAAATTGGGGGATTTAGATTACTTATACAGTATATGATGCTAGGATTTGTTATGAGGTTATATAATTAAAGATAACATGGAATTGGTATGAATATAGAACAGTAGGGAAATAGAGCGTCAAGAAACAATCATAAACACAAACCCTTGATTTTATAACAAAAATGAAGTTTCTGTGAAGTGGAAAAATGATAATCTTTTGAGTAAATGATGCTGCATCAATTGTATATCCAGATTTTTTAAAATGGCCATTTTCCCTAACTCTGACCGTATACAAATATCATTCTAGGCTTAGCCTCCCAAGTAGCTGGGAGTATAGGCACCCGCCACGGCACCTGGCTATTTTGTGTTGCAGTTGTCACTGCTGTTTTAGTTGGCCGGGGCTGGCCTCGAACCTGCCACCCTAGGTATATGGGGCCAGCACCCTACCCACTGAGCCACAGTTGCCGCCCACAAATATCATTCTAGATGGACTGTATATCAAAATGTAAAAATTAACATAGCAAAAGATAATATTGGAGAATAACTTCATAATTATTTGATAGACAAATATCATCTAGGTATAAAACATCCTAATCATAAAGAAAAATATTGGCAAAATAAGTTAGAGTAAAATATAAACTCATGTTCATCTAAACACATTGTGAATAGAATGGGACCAGACAGAGCATAGGGAAGATGTTTGTAACCAAATATCTGGAAAAGTAATTATAAGCAGAATATGTAAAAAATTGCTTGGATAAGTCATTAAGAAAAAAATAATTTTCTAATAGGCAAAAGACTTTAGCAGCCACTTATTAAAATATTATATATAAATGAGCAATCATATAAAATGGTGCTACTCACCAGAGTGGCTAAATTTAAAAAGAATTTAAAAAGACTGTTCATACCAAGTTTTGGTGAGCATGTAAAGACTTATATGTTGCTCACATAGCGTCAATCAGTATAACCATATTGGAAGATTGTCAATATCTATTTACAGCTAACATATATCCTACGATCTACTCTTAGATATATCCCCAATAGAAATGAGTACCTATGTTCAACCAAAATACATATAAGAATGTTCACAGCAGCATTTTTTGTAGTAGCCTAAACCTGGGAATAACTAAATATCTATCAATGATAGGTTAGGTAAGTAAATTGTGGTGTGTTTACAGAAAGGAATACTAGAAAAATGCATAGCTCCTGCATGCCAAACAGGTAGAAATCTTGCAAATATAATATGGAGTAAAAGAAGCAAAGAAGCCTCTCTTCTCTCTCTGTGACACACAATAATATAATATAGTAATATATAATATATAAATATACATATATATATCAGCTTTCTATGTTGCTATAACAAATCACTACAAACTTAATGGCTAAGAAAGCTTCAGTTATTAACAGTTTTATAAGATAGAAGACCTTTATGAGTCTCACCAGACTAAAATTAAGGTATTGGCAGACTGTGTTCTTTTCTGAAGATTCTAATTCCTGCTCATTTTGATTGCTGAAAGAATTCAATTTCTTGCAGTTATAAAACCAACATCCCTGTTTTCTTGCTACCTGTCAGCCAACGGCATCCCCATCTTCTAAAGACTGCCTCATTCCATGGCTCACGCCCCCTTCCTCTGTCTTCAAAATCAACAGCTCCAACTTGAGTACTTTCCGTGGTGCATCTCTCTGCCCCACTAGGGAGAGACTCTCTGCTCTTAAGAACTCACGTGTTTAGTTTGGACCACCAGGGATGATCCAGGAGAATCTTCACATTTCAAGATTCTTAACCTCAATAACATCTGCAAAGTCTCTTTTGTCATGTAAAGGAACATATTTATAGATTTCAGAGATTAGGGCTTGGATATCTTAGGGGTGGGAGGAGGGCTAATTCTGCCTACCTTATGATTCCATTTGTGTAACATTCAAAAACAGGCCAGATGCACCTATGGTAACAGAAACCAAGAGAGTGATTACTTTGGGGATCATGTTCCTAGAGCAGGAATAATAGTGTGTGTTCTGTGGGGCTGTTGTAAGTATAATATCCAACAGAAATGTTAAGTGCCTTTAAAGTGACTGTCCCAGAATGGGCTTATTACTCCTGTTTCCTTTTGTCTTTCAACCCTGACTTCCTCATCTCACTGAAAAGTTCTTCAGTCAGGACTTTGATACAGAATAAGGTGTTCTCAAGGCTGCAGACCCTCTGTAATAGTGCTTCCCAAACTATTAAGAAATAAGAATTTTAGAAAGAACATCTGCTACTTACATTAAGGCAAGCTTGGGAAAGAGTGGTCTCTGAAACTTATTTACTTGAAACATTGTTGAAAACATAAGAAGTGCTTAAAGATCTACTCCATCTCTGTCTAAAATACCATTTGCTGCACTTTGTAAACTACACATAATAAATCCGCCACATTCTACCAAGGAAAAAGAAGAACTTTTTAAAATACTGCACAGGTCAGTACAGAAGTACCACTCAATGCATCTAGAATTTAATTTTATGCTAGAAGTTTCAGTCTGTTGTTTTCAGAGTATAGTGCAGACCCTGAACAGAGAGTAATTACATAAATATTTGTTAAAACCAGTGAAAGTAAATAAGGCACCTGATTACCATTGCTTTGTTTTGTTACACTTTTTCCATTAAATCATGTTGCACTTGCCCATGCCCATGACTTCTTGAGTGTCAAGAAAGAAGTCTGGTGTAACCTGAGTCTGTAACATTCATTTCACATAATTCTTTTTTTCTTTTCTTTTTTTTTTTTTTTTTTCTTGGAGAGACTGGTTATGTTGCCCTCAGTAAAGCTCTGTGGCGTCACAGCTCACAGCAACCTCAAACTCTTGGGCTCAAGCTATTCTCTTGCCTCAGCCTCCCAAGTACCTGGTCCGACAGGTGCCCACCACAACGCCCGGCTATTTTTTTGGTTGCAGTGGTCATTGTTGTTTAGCAGGCCCAGTCTGCACTCGAACTCTCCAGTCTCGGTGTATACGGCCAGCACCCTATCCACTGAGCTTTGAGCACCAAGCCTCATTTCACATTCTTCTGCCTCAAACTTTTTGTTCATCCCTGTCACAAACAACTATTGATATGTTATATGCAGATGCTTAGCTGTGTCCAAGGGATATAAAGATAAAAATACTCAGTCCTTGATTTAGGGTACTCCCATACAGTGGAATGAAGATCCAATAATAAAAGAAACTTCAAATCTATCTCACCACCCTCCAGTAAATTTAGAATTTACATTGAATAAAAGGAGAACAACTCCCATGATAAGGGGTGTCTCAGCCTCCCTCCTGCTGTATCCAGTCCACACTGGTATTCTCTCCTGGAAAGAAACAAAAAGTCTTTAGTATTGTTTGACGAGTTGCCTTGTCTTGCTTTATCACAGTGTTCCTCCACTGTGGCTACGTGTTAGAATCACCTGTGGAGCTCTTAAAACCCTGCTGTCTCACCCCAGCCCAGACTATTAAATCCGAATCTCTCAGAGGGGATCCCCGGGCATCAGCAATTTTTAGAGCTCCCCTAAAGATCCCAGTTGCACAGCAGAGTTGAGAACCACCACTTTGTCTTCTCTCTCCTTATGTTTTCTCTTCTTTTCTTTTTTTTTTCCTTTAATTTTCTTTACTTACCCAGCTCATGTTTAATCTGAAAACAATACTTTTAAAAGTCTCAGACTTCATTCATGGAAATCTTGTATAAGCCTGCAGCTACTGGGAAGGGCCAGTTCCTGGAATGACTTTCAATTTTGATCACATTCAGTCAATAGTTGCCTCAGAATTTGAAAAGAACCTGATCTTGATGCTACAATTCGCTTAACACTTAGCAAAAGTAAAACCTCCTAGATTAAGACTGAATAACTTTAGAAGGCAGATTGAAAAAGATGGTAGGTTCCTTGCGAATCATAACCTTCATGTTTTTCTTCATGTCAAATCTAACCGTCATGTTTTTATTTCCAATGAATAAGAATTGAACTGATTATAAATTCTTAATTTACATGAGATCCCTTTAAAAATGTCCAGAGTATAGGTGAGCTCCCAAGGACCTGGTCTGAATGTGTGCGTGTGTGCACATATGTGCAGTAATCAGAAGGCTACAAATTCAGGTACAATTGGATGTAGCAAATCCTCACTTCTGGTTCTTGGTGCTCCCCTCTCCCACACTCTCTTGGCAGCCCACTTCCTCAATTCCACCCTCCCCCACCTCTCCCCTGTGCTCTCTTGTTTATCCACACCACTCCCTGCCTAAGGCTTAGCCTAGCCCAGCCTCAGGGTGGGTTGGCATGGGAACATTAGATGAGCCTGCCTGGTGGGAGGGATGTTCTGTTTCCAAGCACAAATGGAAAAGATTCAAATGTGATTCACTTCCAGGCATTTTAACCCTTGAGTGTATCCATCTGTTTGAAACTTACCCTTGGCTCCTCATCACCTCAGAGGTGAAGGAGACCATCTCCGCCTAGACTTCGCCACTCTGCTGCCTCGGGAAGCGCCTTGCTCTTTCATTCCTCCCTTCCTTTCCACAGGCCCTTTTAAAAGTCTTCCTAATGCCTCTTCCTCCATTTCACTCTGTCGAAGAGGTTCTTAATGGTTTTTCAAGGCCAGGCCCAGGCACCACGCCTTCTTAGAAGCTTTCCTGGCACATCTCTTCCCCTAGTCTCATAGCGCTTCAGTTATGATTGTAGGAAACTCCAAGTGTTGGTGACTTTTTTCCTTCCCAAACTGGGTGAACTCATTAAAGGAGAATCATGCTACTGTGGAGAGCGTATACACTCCTCCCATTCCTGGGGTGAGGTCTTGTCTCTATAAATTCCTAGATTTGAGATCTTGCATGAGTCATTTCTTTCTCTGAACCTCCGTTTTCTTGTACCTAAATTGGAAATGATGGTACCTCATATGCTACTGGACATCAGGTGCTGACTCTGTTTTAGGGACTTTCTCATTTAATCTCATTCAATCCCCACATTAGTTCAGTGAGTGGTAAGGCAATGGTAACGCTCAGTGCTGAGAAGCCTGCCCAAATCACACAGCTACCAAGTGGTAAAGCCAATATTCCAGCCCAGATTTGGCTGTTAATTCCTCTGTCCGAGTCTCGGTGTGTGTACATATGCACAGCACCTAACCCTGTGCCTGTCCTTGGGGAGGAGGATGGCATGAGTGGATAGATGAACGGATGGACTCATGATAAATCGCCTTGGAAAAAGCATGATCCTACGCATTCCGTGGGGATCCAAATGGAAAATTAAACTCCTTCCAATGGCCTAAGCCTGATACGTACAGCTTCTCTAAGCTTGTGGCAAAGGTCAAGAATAGAAAGGATTTCTCTTCTCTGTTTATTCCTGTGTGCTAATTTAAAAACATGCTTCCCTCCTGCTCAAACAGCTGCCCCCCACAAAAGAAGCTAAAGGCAGGCTGGCTCCTCCAGAACTGAAAAGTAGGACAAAATGTCTATTCAAAAAAAATCTACTAAATCACCTTGACAGCTGCCATCTGGAAACAAGCCCTCCATGTGCCACGCTCCTCGCCTCGGTGTAGAGTCACAGCACCCTACCATCCGAGAGGACAAAGACGGGGACAGTCCTGTGATGCCACTCAAGGGGACATAGTTAACCTTTAGTGTAAACCATTCAGGGAATTTCTACAATGTTCTTTTCTAACCATGATTTCATCAAAAGAAAAAATAGATGTGCTCTTACTCAAGCAATTCTATTTTTATGTACAGATAGTGTAAAAAAAACTCTTTTAATGAAAGGATTCTATGTTGTGGCTTAGTGTATGTAAATAATGCCTGAGGTTTTAAAAGCAAAGAACAAAGCTTGTCAGTGTATCTAGGACCAGCGACCACACAATGTTTCTTTTTTACAGCATGATTCACTAATAGACTTGATTACCAGGGCTACTGATATTTAAAATTATGGTGCTGAAATTATTAAACAGCATGGTCTCCTACAGAATCCTGGAAGCAATGAATATGTAGTAACTCCTTCTTTCTATCATCTTGTCCCTTCAGCCCTTCTCCTTCCCTCCTCCTCCCCTTCCTCTCTCAATATACATTGCATTAAAGCCAATTCCTTTTATACTCAAAAGAGCTATGCAATTGTTTCCCTAGTGCTAAAACAAAGAATTTTTGTAATACCACAGCCAGTAACAGTTTTGGATATAATGCCAAAACTGTGATTCACTCCAGCTCGTGACATAAATAGATTAGACAATTAGACCTCTCCTTGTGAAATCCTATTATTTTGGATCTAATTATTCTTGAAGACAATAAAAGGCCAGGAGTATTGATACAGCAATGATTTTGTGTTCATTTTTAAGCAACCTGTGTAGAAAGCCACAGTAATGATGCGTGATTTTGGAAGAGTCATTTATATTCACTAAGTCTCAATCTGCTAATCTTTCTATTATGGGTAACAACAGTGCCAACCTTATAATCATGTCATGTAAATAAAATCAAATGCTGTTTATAAACTGCTTAGCATAGTGCTCAGCCTGCATATAAATGATAATTAATAAATGGTGGCCACTATGTATTAATATTATTATTACTTCTGCATTGGATAGCTATCAGGAGTAAACGAGATAATGCACTAAGTTGCTTGATATACTTCTAGGCAGACAAGGGTTTGTTACCCAGTAACTGTCACATATTCCTTAGTTGGGGGCTATACCACTATTTCCTAGTTTTCTTCTGTTTCCTCTTTTCTTTGTTTGCTTCAGTGCCAGCCAAATAGCAGGGTTTTGTAAGTGTTTAGTTACCTTCCCACATCATTGTTACTCTGTTTTCAATCATGAACCACAGGTAGAGACTTTCCTTTTCCCATCTTGATACAGATTCACGCAACACCACCAACCTAGGTGAGAGTTGCAGCACCGCTTATTTTTTTCAGATTTTTTTCCATGTAGATCACATGGATAGGAAAAGGTAATCTCAGAGGTCCCTACCTATCTGACATCCACTGACTCTCAGACCCAATTTTAGTCAGGAGTTGTGGGGGAGCTATATAGTACCAAGGCCCAGGTCTTAGAGACCTATATTTGCGTTGAATTTGAAGATTGGACTTGAGAAGGGGAAATTCTTAGCATTGTTATTCCATTTATTTTGATCTAGTATGATATTTGAGAAGTATTAAATCCACGGTATTACACTGCCAAAAACTGGTAGTATGAAAATAGTTCTCAACTTTGCCAAAAGTAGAAGCATGTAGATCCAAGAACTAAGCATTTAAAACTTACCTACAGAAAGAGTGATACTCAGTCTGTACCTGTATGGCAGTATTTACTCCAGAAAGGCCAATTCCATTGTACATGAAGAAGTAATTCTGAATTAATAAGGAAAATCCAATGGAGAACCACAGGGCTCCAACATGGCTAGTTTAGAAGCAAACTTTTCCAGAAGGATTTTCTTTGTTTAGGGATAGAAAGATCTTATACTTGGTGAATTTCAACTTTCATGTTGTTTCAACTCCAAGGTCAGCATAGAGAATAAGGGTGGGCGTTGGGAGGAGGGAGTATGCAGGTAAAGATCTACACACGCCCTATACACTCTTAGGTTGTTGTCAACGATGGGAGATACATGTTTACCTTTGAGTTTAAAATCAGTTGTTAGATGATTTCTCAAAATCAGATTTTTCAATTTTTTATACATTGTGACTATAAAATCAAGGCAGCTTAATGGGAAATGCGAAAATTTTGTCATCTTCAGCTCTTAGGGGTCTTCCATCTGCCCTAACTGTGGCAGGAGCCAGAACAAAGCACAGAGCCAGATTTCTTGTTAGCATTAAACCTGTTGGACCAAAAGGATGAGGACAGATGGAGGCCTGCTGGGACCTGTCAGGTACAGCGCAGGAAATGTTTATCTCAGGGATTTGGAGCCAGTGTGTTGGGATGGAAGGGTGTGTCTGGGGTTAAAGGATTGCCTGGCTTCAGGTATTTTCTAAGTATATTACTGGGTGAGTCTTTTGTGCCCATAGTGACAAGAGTTAGACTAGAGGAAGAAGTATTTTTCTGGTCAATTCCTTTTTGGTTATTTTCATCTCTGATTTAATTCTTCCTGTGATTTTATGTAAATATCAAGTTGAGCCATAAGAAATTGTCAAGTTTTCAAATGGTTCAACCTAATATATTACTTTAAGAGGGGCTTCAATGTGAATGTCCTGGCTGCTTGCTGTCACTTTATTGGCAGGAAAGAAGGTTCTTAGCAGAGGATTCAAAGGGTTATGTGCAAAATTTCTGTCTGTAATTCCGTGAGCAGACTATTGTGTTAAAGAGACTAATTGGGAACCCTTGACTGTGTAACAGAACTCCACCATAGTTTGTTGGATTTTAAATTATAATAAAGCTATAAATAAAAGGAAACCACTTAATCCATTAGCCTGCCCCAATAAGCAGCATAACTAATTCTGCCTTTGGCTCTTGAGTCAGAACCAGCTTCGGTATCTGAAGGACCTCTCTCCCTCGCTCTCTCTTTGGCTCTGTCTGTCCATCTCTTTCTCTGGCTGTCTCTTAATCTCTCCCTCTCACTCTTTCTCACTCTCTCTCCTGCCCCGTGTGTGTGTGTGTGTGTGTGTGTGCGCACGCGCCCATGCTCCCTGATTTATTAATCTGAAGTATAATTACAAATGGTCCCCAACTTATGAAGGTTCTATTTAGGATTGTTTGACTTTGTGATAGTATGAAAGTGGTATGCATTTAGTAGAAACTGTATTTTAAGTACTTATACAACCATTCTTCTTTTTACTGTATCACTGTATTCAATAAATTACATAAAATATTCAACACTTTACAGGTTAAACATCTCAAATCTGAAAATCCAAAATATGAAATGCTCCAAAATCCAAAACTTTTGGGGTGGCAATGCATTTCAGATTTCAGATTTTTGTATTTAGGGTGCTCAACCGTAAATGTATTCTAAAATCTGAAAAAAAAATTGAAATCCAAACACTTATCATCTCAAGAATTTTGAACATGGGATACTCAATCTATATTATAAAATAAGCTTGTGTTGGGTAGTGCCTGTGGCTCAGTGAGTAGGGTACCGGCCCCATATACTGAGGGTGGCAGATTTGAACCTGGCCCTGGCCAAACTGCAACAAAAAAATAGCCAAGCATTGTGGTGGGCACCTGTAGTCCCAGCTACTCTGGAGGCTGAGGCAAGAGAATCACCTAAGCCCAGGAAATAGAGGTTGCTGTGAGCTGTGATGCCATGGCACTCTACTGAGGGCAACTTTTCTACTAAGAAAAATAAATTAATAAAATAAGCTTGTGTTAAATGATTTTGCCCAAGGGTAGGCTAATATAAGTATTCTGAGAATACTTAAGGTAAGCTAGATGTGTGACATGTATTTGAAACTCATGCTACTTTCATTTCACAATGGGATTATCTGGCTGTAACCCCATCACAAATCAAGAAGCATCTGTGTATATGATTAAATGAATAGCTGAATGGATTTTTATAAAAGCATATCTCTGTATAACAATTACCCAGCACAAGGTGTAGAACTTTCAATAATGCATAAAGTTTCTTCTTGCCTTATTTTATTCAATCCTAGGCCTTAACATCTAGTCATAAAGATAACCACTATTCCTAGTTTTATACCATAAAGTAGTTTGGCTTATACTTGAATTTGGTGTTAATTTAACCATGCAGTCTTTGTTCTTTCATGTCTGGCTTCTTTGGTTCAATGTAATGTTTTTAAAAGCCATCCATATTGTTTTGTATTTTAATAGTCTGTTACTTTTTAACATTTTATGTATTATTCTATTATATAAAAATAACACAATTTGTTTATCCATTCTTCTGTTGAAGGATATTTAGACTATTTTCAATAAGGGGCTATAATGAATAAAACTGTTATAGACATTCTTATACAAATCTTTTTTGAAAAAAATTATTAATTTATTTTGGGTCTATAAGGAGGGAAATTACAAGTTTATAAGCAAACACATAACTTTAAATAACTTGCTAAACAGTTTTTGAAGAACAGTTGTTAGAAACATAATGAGTGGCCAGGTGCATTCCTAAGACTGTGGTGGGTGGACGGGACATGTCCTATTACTAAAAGAGAAGAGAGGGAAAATGGATACCGGAGGAACACGAGGAGTCTCCATTACAGACACCATGACAATGTTTCATAAACACCTTACCTGAGATGGGTCTTCCTGTGGATTTTGAGAATATAAGATTTAAACATTAACTTACAAATTTTGAAGCTGTAGTAGCTCTGTTTCTTGAACTGGAGGTTAACTCCATGGAGACACTGACAGCTATGATAAGCTGACATTCCTAAAGGGCAGCAAAATTGTTTCTTTGATTTCAAAGATGATGAAAAATGCTAGTGGAGATGTTAAAAGCTTTCAGTACCTGTGATCCACCTTTCACTTTGATAAGATTATGTTTTAGCTTCTGGCTGTACTCATCTAAGGCTTCCCCACTCTTAATGAAACAAAATAAGTGCCTACAGATTTAGATACATGGATGTGAGCTAGCTAACATATTTTGTTCATTATGTTGCATTTTTAAATTTCTCTACTAACTATGGCTACACTATTAAGTACTAGTATATATAGAGGGTGCCAAAAAATGTATATACATTTTAAGAAAGGAAAAATTATATTAAAATTGTAATAATATATGCCAATAACATTTGTCATCTTGAATCTTTTGTAATTGGAGAACTCAAACATGACCTCAACATTACAATGTAATAGCTGTTTTCTCCCTTCTTAAAATGTGTATACATTTGGCATCCTCTGTATAGTATTATATACTGACTACTTCTGGTTCTTAAGAGCTGAAATCCTCCGGATCTCACAGTTGCCTAAATCTTTAAATATGTGGCGATAAATTTTCTATGTTTGTTTGTTTGTTTTGTAGAGACAAGGTCTCACTTTATCACCCTCGGTAGAGTGCCGTGGCGTCACACAGCTCACAGCAGCCTTCAACTCCTGGGCTTAGGAGATTCTCTTGTCTCAGCCTCCAGAGTAACTAGAATTACAGGCACCTGCCACAATGCCCTGCTATTTTTTGTTGCAGTTTGACCAAGGCCGGCTTTGAACCCGCCACCCTCGGTATATGGGTCTGGCACCCTATCCACTGAGCCACAGGTGCCGCCCGTGAAGATAAGTTTTCAAGTGGCAGTATCTCTCTTTCTTGAAATGGAGGTAAATACCACAGAGTCATTTATGACTGTGGAATGTGTGGAAAGGGCAATGTAATACCTAGCATAGTAAAGTCACTCAACAAATCTGTACCCCCTTCTCCCGGGATCTCAGTCACAGGTCAGTAAATCACAATGACAGCCCACGGTGGCAGACACGATACATTACAGACATATAAATGTTTTTATTGTTACCTTTTATGGGTAGGTAGCAGACAAATGCTGAAGGCCATGAATGCAAGAAGCATGGAGTTCTCAAAATAATGGAACTCTGAACTTTAAATTGTGCTATTAAACTCAGTATCTGGCCTCATAGTTCTGGGAAAGTTACCCTGGGCATATTGTTCTGTGATCCATTCATTAACCCAGCCTTTTCACTCATATGGAACTTAGTGGAAATCCAGAGGGTAAGAATAACAGAGAATAGCTAAATGACATCTCTCAACACCTAGAACAGCTCCACCTGTGCAGACTACGTGACCTTGAACAAATTTTTAAACTCCGAATCCCACTTTATATTTAAAAAGGAATGTAAAAACAGTCCTTATCCTCTGTAAGGTCCTCACAGTCCTCTATTCTTTTTTATTTTAATTTCAGTCTAACATGAGGGTACAAATGATTAAGTCATGTTGTTAGTATTTGTTATATGAAGGGCTCAACTACAACTTGGACCCAAGTGAATTTATTCTAATAAAGCTCTCTGGAATATTATTTGGCACTTAGGAAGAACACTTGCTGTTGCTGTTGCCATGGATGTCTTTTCTCCAGTTATTATTTCCCTGATGCCATTGCTTTAGAAACTAGTTGGGACATTTATGTTTATCTCTTTGCTTGCTTACTTGTTTTATTTTGTTTTTCCACATTATTCACTACCACTCCAGAGTGGGTCTTAAAAGGTTTTTTCCCCTGTTAACAAAAATAAAATGTCAACAGACTTAGTTTAAAGTTTGAATTGGCTTTTATTAGCAATTCATGAATCACACAGCACCTCATCTAAAGGTTTAGATAAACTGAGCAGAGGGGATTGGCTTTTGGGGCAGAAAATGGTTGAAAAAAGCAGAAACAAGGCAAAATTGGATTGATCATTTTAAAACTAATTCTCTTATAGCATTAAAACAAAGGGAATCTTATTGTCATGCTGGCTCAAATAAACTGGGTCTTTTCTGGTTGGTTGTTGTGAATCTCCTGATTTGGAGGGGAAAAATCCGGCTTGACAACTAGTATGACAACTAGTATGCCTTCATTTTAATTTTTTCTGGTCTATTGCAGGAGCTTAATCTAAAACCATGGCCTCCCACAATTTCATTTAATATCCTTTGAATTTCTAAAAATGTTTTAAAACGAGTCCTCATTTTCCTATAGATTTTACTTCTTAAGAGAAGTTTTAGGTTCACAGCAAAATTAAGAGGGTGGCATAGAGATATCCATACATATCCTGCCCCCTCACAGGTATAGCTTCCTCCATTATCAAAATCCCACACCAAAGTGGTACATGTGTTATAGCTGATGAACCTACTTTGACATTTCATTAAACCCAAAGTCTATAGTTTACACAAGGGTTCTCTCTCCGTGTTGTACAATCTATAAGTTTGAACAAACATATAATAACATATATCTGTCATTATAGAATCATACAGAGTAACTTCACTTCCATAAAAATAACTGAATTTTTGATAGAGTATATTTTTCAGTTGCCAGAAACACTGCTTAGGAGGAAAGCAGGTAAAGATGTTCATTCAGTTCTTCAAAAATCCAAAGATGAGTTAGCCAAAAATATGACTCCAAGAGAATTTTATTAAGGGAATTAATACTCTCAGAAGTGTTACTTCCAAGCTACACTTGAAATTCAATGGCAGAATTGGTGACATTTGCCTGTACTGACAGAGTGCTTAACATACTTGAAATAGGTGAAATGTCTTATGAGTAAAGGAAACAGTCTGAAGTATTGTCATTTTGAATGTAGTAAACTGCTAAGATAAATTTTTTTAGTGTATTTGGAGTCTTGGCATAAAAGCCTTCATTGTCACAGTGGTCTCTCTTTTTTAAATTTAGTTTAGTTTAATTAGCTCTCTGAGAACTTTCTGCAAAGAATATCATGAGCAAAGATACTCACAAATATATTTCTGCTCAACTACATAATGAATTATTTATTTCAAAATCTGTCTATATTTTTATCTACTCATACCAGCAGTTTGCAGAAATGAAAACCTTTGGCTCTTGTATCTAGTTTTTCTGAGGTAAAATGTGATATGAATTGAAAATAGAAGGGAATAGATATTTGCAAAATGTATGGCTGATTTTAAAAAAAATCTCTAGAATACTATACATGGAGAACTATAAAGCAGTCAGAAACACTCAAACAGCCCTATGGAAAATGGTCAAGGACTTTTAAAAAAGAGGAGAAAACACAAATTACTCATTAACATATATGGAAAACATGCTTAAAATCTTTAGGAATCAAGAAATTACAAATTAAACTGAAATAAGGTACCATTTTTCATACATTCTTCAAACTGACAAAACTTATGAAGTCTAATCAAATTTCAAGTGTTCAAAAACATATGGAACTGTTAGAATTCTCATTTACTGTGTCAACTAGAACAAGTCCTTTTTTGTTTTTTGAGACAGTCTCAAGCTGTTGCCCTAGGTAGAGTGCTGTGGCGTCACAGCTCACAGCAACCTCCAACTCTTGGGCTTAAGCGACTCTCTTGCCTCAGCCTCCCAAGTAACTGGAACTACAGGCACCTGCCACACATCCAGCCATTTTTTGTTGCAGTTGTCATTGTTGTTTAGCAGGCCCGAGCGAGGTTTGAACCCGCCAGCCTTGGTGTATGTGGCCAGCGCTCTACCCACCAAGCTATGAGTGCTGCCAAGAACAAGTACTTTGGAAAACAGTTTAATTTTATTTAGGCAAGTTGAAAATACTACCCAGCAACTCAATTTTTAGGTTTGTGCCTTAAGGAAACTTTTTTTTTTATTGAATCATAGCTGTGTACATTAGTTCAACCATGGGGTACAGTGTGGGGGCTTCACATGCAATCTGAGATATTTTATCAACCAGATTGACATACCATTCATGATATTTTCTTGTTTACTATATGAAAACATTTTTGATCCTTGTTTAGAAGTTTTCTCCTGACCCTTCGAATATGTACCACACATGTGATCTCACCCTTTGTCCCAACTCCCCCCACCCTCTCCCT